>BMAV01015732.1:0-23604 GCA_019973955.1 Trichonephila inaurata madagascariensis | reverse complement strand
TATCCCAAGAGCATTTCAACATCTGAAACGATTTTAGTTTTTAAAACACTCTGTTAAATATACTTTCATAAACATACGAAATATTTTGAATCGAAATTGAAAATATTTGCTTTTGATTTGCAAAAAATTTGTATTATTACTAAACAAATTATTAAATAAAGATCAGATTAAAAATTGAAAAATTGCAAAAACACTTGATTAAATAATTTAACATAACTACTGCAAGTAATAATAGCAAGAATTATTCTTAATCCACGAGATTTTTTTTTAGGTCAAAGAAGAATATAAATTAAGTAAAATGAATACATACAAGAATCAAATAATCTGTCTGTATGCTTTTGAGGAGTCGGTTTTAGGATGTAGGCTTCTTGCACACAATGTTTTCCTATTTCCTTCTTTATGATATTGTGTAACTGAAATTGAAATAAAAGGGATAACAGAATTGATACTATGAATATTTTGTGTGTACAAGAACAAATTTACAAAATTCTTACGAAATGAACATTAAATAGTATTCTACTTATATTAGATGGAAATACTATTGTGAATGTATATGAATATATTTCACAGAAATAATGTTTAAATATATATATACTGTATTTACTCAAATCTAAGACGCACTTTTTCCTCAATATTCAATCTACTGAAAAAAAGTGCGACTAGAAAGGAAGAAAAAATTTGATGGGTGAGACATTTAAAATAATTAGAGCTTCATGTATGAATCTGATGGTGCTGTTGTTTATAACAGTAGTAAAATAACTAATTATTCACTTCTTATTCGTTCTCCTTTTGAATTTATTTTAATTCCTTAAAACTGATATCGATAAACCATTTTACACTATTTTTCATTTTTTGCGAAAATTTTTTTGAGAATTTTATGCAATCATTTTATAAGGACTTATGTTATTTACCTAAAACCTGATACATAATATATATATATACATAACACACACACACATATATATATATATATATATACAGGTACAGGATATAATAGGAACTCCCATTTAAAAATAAATAGCCTTTCGACCATCCAAAGAATGACCGCCACATGTCGGTATTGGTCAAGCATCGTGAGAGTGCAGTGAAAGGGTTGCATGAGAAATTTTCGTTCCTAGCAAAGCACGATTATATCCTACCTCTCCGACGTGAAGAAAGACATGATAATTCGAGCTTTTCTTTCTGGAGCGTCCGTGTTCAAAAAAGCAATCTATAAGATATATCAAGAATCAATGCGTCAAGGGAACAGCCTACACAAACTGGGGTAAGGTTTCTTTTACGAAACACAACAGTGGGTAAAAGTCAAAGTTGGTGCCTGGTGGGTCTGGACCATTCCAAATTTTAAAAATTTTGAAAGATGAAATTAACGTTAATTATTGCACACACATGCATTGATACAAATCAGTACTTCTCAAACTTTCAATATTTGAGACCCAATATGCAATCAGAATTACCATCGCGCCCCCCTTCCCTACAATAACACTGTTTTGAATTCAATAATAATATACTTTGACACTAAAGGTACAATACGATTTTAACCTCTTAAATATCATTGGCATATATATATGTCTCCCTCAGCCAAACTTTTAATAGTACTGGGTGTATATATACGTCGTTCCGAAGTACGCGATCTTTTCTAGGCACTGCTATCCATAAAATTATTCCGAAGACTTTAAAAAGCAATAAAAGCAATTTGACAGAGTATGCGAAGGATTTACTTGATTCAGAAGATTTGCTTATTTTTTCCTATTCTCCCCCCCTTCCAATACATCACATGCGCCACATAGAGAGTCTACATGGAAAACGGTGTCATTGAGGAGCGTAATGCGAAACTTTTAATTGCTTTTAAGGGATTAATTATTAACAGTATAAAGAAAAATATTGAGATAATTGTTAATTTTTGTATATAATTTTATACATGACACAAGCCGATAAGGTACCTGGAAATTATTAAACTTGGTTCTTAACTTAGTATTGCGAAATTAATGATCAAATACATCGTGCAGTACTGTTACATTTATAAGTGTATTATATCAGTGTAAATGTGTATTTTTTTATGATGTCAATGTTTTTTTTTGTTTACTTTCAGGAAATTAATAATTATTTTTAAATAATCTTTTGTTTTCGACTTTTCAATATGCTCTCTCCCCCCTCGTAAAGTTATAACGCCCCTCCTAGAGACTTTGAGAAACACTGATATAAATATATTTCGTGGGGTGATGATATTCAACTTTATTTTCCAGAAAGAAAGGCAATGAATGATTTTATGTAATGAAATTTCGTATGCAAAGGCAGTTGTACCGAACATGCAAATGATTAAAATTTGGTGTTCAATAAATGAAGAGCGGGAGCTACAGTGCAACGAAACTGCGCACTCAGCAGATGTATATAAGAAGCGATTCTCAATCTGATGGTCAAAATTCCTGTTGCATTGTGATTTAGTTTAGGCTACCTTTCAATGAATGAAAAAATGAATTGCCGCAGGATTTGAGCTCATTACGAGCAACTGTCACTATTTGAAACAGGTCGTATCATTGGATTGAATGAGGCAGGTTGGGCAAATCGGAGAATCGCTCACCATACGAGTCGAAGCGATAAGGCCATTAGAATGGTGCTGGCATGAATGAGTGGAGAGTGGCAGATTTTAGCGTCATGATGGTAGCAGTCGACCTAAAGCCCCAGCAGATCGGGAGGACAGATTGATTGTCAGATCATCTGTCACAGTGCCTGATTCCTCGTTATCAACCATCAGACGTGCGACCCACACTAGAGTGTACAACATGACCATTAACGACCGCCTTAGAGCGAAATTTACGCTCTTTTAGCCCACTACACCACCTACCACTGACTGTCAAGCAAGATTACAGTGGTGCTTGGCTCAATCAGGATAGAACCATGCTGACTGGGGAAATATAGTGTTTAGCAACGAATCCCGCTTCCAACTGTGCCGAGATGATCATCCAAGACGTGTCTGGAGACGCCGAAAGAAGCGTGCCAAACCTGCTTTCACTATTGCACGTCACACAGGTCCTCAACAAAGAGTTAAATTTCTTTTGACAGCCGGATTATTTGGTAGTCATTAAAGGCACACTTACAGCACGGCGGTACATTGATGACATCCTGATAACTGTTTTACTAATGTTCCTTTTGCAGTACCCTGGCCTTATTTTTCAGCAAGATACTGCTAGACCAAAATACGGCAGGGTTTTGTTGCTATGAACTACTTCAGCTTTTTTTAAACCCTTCCTTTCCAGCCAGATCTCGGGATCTTTTTACAATGGAGCATGTCGGGGATATGATGGGAAGGAAATTGCATCTACCGGGCTAATTTTTGTGACCGGGGCCCGGACAATTGGCCCAAAAGACAAGAAATACCCCGGGAGACCAAAAGGTGCTTTAAAAATTTATCCCACGTCATGTGGCAGCTTGTTTTCCAAGGGGTTGGGGGTCAACACGTTTTTGAGTCGTTACTTATAACCATGTGATTCAAAAAAATGGGTTCAATTTTTCTGAAATAGTAATCCTTTTCTTTTTTTTAATTTTTTTTTTTACCCACCAAGTTTTGTCTCTATTGGACAGCCCCCGGGTTTTTGGTGAGTTTTTTTTTGTTACAGAGTGTATTTGTGATGCATGTGTGTTTTTATTAAAAAAGTTTAAAAGTAAAAATAAACTGAAGGACCATCTACAAGAACTTTTTTCTTTTAAACTGTATATAAACAAAATGCTGTCAGTTTATTATTATTTTGTAAAGAAAAATAAAAATATGATTCTGAACGTTGTAAATATAATTTTAGAATTTGAATAAATGTTTTATGTATTTTTTAAATTTTGTTTCAAAAAATTTTCTTATTTATACAAAAGGGACCCCTTTTTAATTTTTGGGGATTTTATTTGTATTTAGATCAAAATAAAACACACACACTGACACAAAAATTCCTTTTAGTTCTCTGATTTGAGAATTGGGTCTAAGAATTTTCGAATTGTCTTTTTAATATTTACATTTTTATATTAATATCGGATTCCGATTATATTTCCATTACTTTCTTCTGATTTGTCACGGGGCTATAAAGAGAAGAGGAAATTTGGCTAGCGAAACAATTTTGACCCCAAAAAAGGGGCTGCTTGGATTATAGATACTGATCAAGCATAATTAATATCGAAATATACACGCACAATTTAAAAGAAAAGGGTCAAAAATTTTGACAAACAGATTTTAAAAGGGGGGATATAAGGCATAAAGAGGGATGAAAATTAAAAATGCAGCACATGTGTCCTAAAAATAATGTTGGGGAGGGTGAAATTCGCGAAAAGCCCAAGCAAGTTTCGATAACAAATTGGAAAAAAAAAGTATAATAAGGAAAAAAAGAGAAAACTAATTATTTGATTAATTATTAAAGTTTGTGGGGTAAAAACCGACATAAATGCACTGTCTACAAAGTAGAAAAAGTTTCCCTTCGAATAAGTCTGGTATGCTTTTGACGTCTTCCACAGTGCTGTGAGATCCTTTTGTGTATTAAAAATTGTAACATTAATGAATGTGTGACCCCAAAGGAAAACGTGTGATAGATAAAGCTCCTTCAAACGTGGTGACCATTCAAAACTTCCTCTTCCTTCTTACCCACCTCTTACTTGAGCTTACTATTTCAATAAAGGTGATAAATGCCATTTGTGTTAGGACTCTATGATTTCCTGGTAGGTGGCTTGAGAAATTCCGGATCATATCCGATGAACTGCATTTTGCAATGCCTTCAGATTGGATGGTTCTGGATCCATCTTCTAAATGCCCCGTACGATCTCATTCCCCGGATTCTGAATTGGATTGAGATATGGCGAATGTATAAGACAATTAAGCAAGATAAAGTTTCGGCCGAGATCTCTGAACCGTGTGGGACTGTGCCAGCAGTGTAACACAGAGCATTATCCTGATGATTGTATCCATTTCTGGCAGTGTACTTTATTAAATTAAAATGATGCACCTGTTTACGATAACCCTTAAACACCCTTGGATATTCAGAAATTCTTCCACACGAAACAAAGGACTAACGCAATTCCAAGAAAAGACTCCCCAAACCATATTAGTGCTTCCACTAGCTTGAAAAGTTGTCGTGATGCAGATTGGATACATACTTTCATTTTGTTTCCACCATATTTGCAGTTATATACATGCGGTGGTTGAAAATGTAATTCGGACCACATGACCTTTTATCAGTCATCTATAGACCAATGTCTGACCTTCTTCGCGAAATATAAACGTCTGTTCTTTTTCAAGGCAAACATTAGACCTGTAGAGCAAGTCGTCATCTACAAAAGACAATACGGCATAATGTGCACTGAACAGTTCGTTCACAAACGTTCGCAGTGGTGGCTCCTTTGTTGGACTGGACAAAATCCGTAACTTTTTTTTCCGGGCAAATTTTCAATAGTCCATAACGAGACCCAGTTTTCGGTTTTTTAATCCACTCTTTGTAAACATTAATACTGCTGATCTCAAACATTGCACAAGTGCAGTTTTTTTGCCGATACAAGTTCTGACGCTCTGAGCACCCTTTAATCATCCTACATTTAAAAACTGCCGAATTCCCTTTTTTGGTACTTACATGTTATAACAACCTATTGGCGACATTATATGAAACGATCCACGCGATTGCCAATTCAGCACATACGACCGGAAATTGTGGCTGTCACTTGGATTATCGTGAACGTTGATTTGCGATAATATGTAAGTACCCGTTTTTTTCCAATATTTCCCCTACAGCAATGAAATTGATGCTTCATTATTCACGCAGTCCGTATTAATAGCTTTAAATAAATAAATATATATATAACTGAAATAATTCCCCCTAGCATCCTTTTAATGAACTCTTTTTATTAATAATTCAAATAATCTTTTAATTATTTGGTTCGAAACTAACACCCTGATCTTAATCCTAATCGTCTAATATTATTACATCATAAATTCTTTTCCCACCCATTGTAACCAATCAGAGCTCTTATTACAAAAATGCCATGTGGTCTTCACCGTCGGGTATGAAACTCGATGTCTCTGGAAATCTGGTCTATCTTCGCTCGTTTCTCTGTAGTCATGTAGCCGGCTGCTTTGTGTTGTGTGTTGTAGTTCCTTTGTCTGTGTTGTGTCGTCCATGCTCAATGTAAATAATATGCCTAGGTGTTTCAAGATATTCAATAAATTGGATTTACTAATTTACAAGACTGCCTCGTCAATGCCATCATAGAAAATGCATCAACATACTGGAATCACTCACTACCGGCCACGCCCTATCCTTTGGTTCGCTACAGTAATAACATCCACTCGCCACGTCTTACAATTATTTTTACCACTCAACAGACTATTAAAAGAGGGCGAATTTCAAAGAAATGCAGTTGGTCATAACTTATGAACTTATTGAATTTCACAAAGCGCCATATGGACCACGTGAAAGCGTTGAATTCTGTCCAAGTAAAACTAAGTTTGGTAAAAATTCCGGGACGACAAAAAAATGAAACAAACTCACAGAAATGAGAAATGCGTTGCAATTAAGCCCATTTGAAAGAGGAACGCTTAAAAAGTAATAATACCACAATTACAGTTTTTGTACTTTTTTTTTCGGTGTTTTTCTGATACTTGTCATACAAAAGCATTACTAACGTACAATAACTCGAGTTCTAATAATCGCTGAGTAAAGTTTAATGTGTCTTCGAGTTTGGGAACGACTCCCCTTTCAAATGAGAACCTGGTTTTTTAAATAGGTCGGTAAGTTTGCTTTCAAGCCAAAAAGGGTTCGGTTTTTTTCAAGAAGGTGTTTCATTTTTACAAAACCAGTTACAGGAAATTCGAGAAACGGAGACTAGATTTAGATTCCTGGTAAAATTTCGAGTGAAATTGGTCACTTTGGTAAATTTTTAGGGTAATAAAAAAAAATAGTGGTTGGCATGTCACCGAAAGAGACTATTGATAGAGGCGACGAATTTCAAAGAAACAGTGGGTTATAGCTTATGCACTAATTGGAATTTCGACAAGTGCCATATATACTCCTGATCAGCGTTGAGTTCTGTCCAAGAAAAACTAAGTTTGATAAGAATTGAAAGATTTGAAGATGAACGAAACATTTGAAAGATGAACGCTTAAAAATGGATAATACCGCAATTACAGTTTTTTTAATTTTTTTTCCCGGTGTTCTTCTGATACTTGTCATAGAAATGCATTACCAAGGTACATAAATTCGAGTTCTAATAATCGTAGAGTAAAGTTTTAAGTGTTTTCGGGTTTCGGGACGACTCCCCTTTCAAATGACACCTGGTTTTCTAAATTCGGTCGGTAAGTTGGCTCTCCAGCTAAAAAGGGTCGGTTTTTTTCAAGAAGGTGTTTCATTTTTACAAAAAAATTTACAGGAATTTCGGGAAACGGAGACGAGATTTAGATTCCTGCTGTTACCCCGAGGAAATTGGTCAATTTGGGTAAAATTTCTAGGGTAATAAAAAAATAGTGGCGTCAAGTGTCACCGAAAAAGACTATTGATAGTGGAGACGAATTTCAAAGAAACAGCGCTAGCTTATGAACCAATTGAATTTCGACATGCGCCACATACATATTCATGATCACGTCAAATTCCTTTGGTAAGAAAACCAAGTTTGGTGAGAATTGAAGGTTGACAAAGAAAATGACCCAAACTCACGGAAATGAGAAATGCGCTGTACTCAGCTTTCTCCAGTTGAGTGAATGCTTAAAAAGGATAATACCGCAATTACAGTTTTTTACTTTTTCGGTGTTAAAGGCATGAACCATTTGAAGAAAATGCATTTGTCGTGATTTATTCCAATTACTGCGAATTGTTCCCCTAAATAACGCAGTTATCTTCCTTTACTTCAAGTGCAAGACTAACATTAAAAATGCCTAGATTACACAATTGGAAAAGAGAACATTTTAAAAAAAAGAAAAAACATCCTGACTATGCACACATCCAATGAAAGTTTTCATTAATTGTTGAATGTGTGCTCATGGCTAAGAGATTTTTTTCCTAAAATTGTTTCAAATAAGAAGCAAATTTCACCGTGCATTTTAAAAAACAGTAATTAATATTAAAAATATTTTTTTGTCCAGCAAACTATTGATGAAACTAACGGAAGCCAAATTTTTGTGTAATAAAATAATGTAAATGTATATTTTTTGCACAACAATTACTAGTTAGTTTCTGAATGTTAAAGATAAAAATATTAATGAACTAAATTATTCGAATACTTATAAAAGTAAAGGTTTCAATCTTATGTTTGTTGTGGCCTATTAAGTTTGAATAAATTTTATTGGCCTCTAAACTCGGCTTTGATACATCTTCGTACTGAAAATAAAACAAGTATTATTGAATTGAACGATGAGTTTGTTAGAAAAACATTTATGAACCTTTTATAAACAAATATAATACATCGTAATTTAATTGATCAGTGTTCAGTTTATTTTTAAATTTCACTTTTCCGGTTTTGTAAAAACACATTAGCGTGCTAAATATTCCAAAAGTTTTTTACTTCACCACACGTATATATAATAGCATGTAAAACTACAATTCATAACTGTAATGGAAATTTTAATTTTTTTCTAAATACATTTCATCTAAAAAAAACTTGCAGGTTATCTATAGTGCATGAATAAATATTTTACTGCTGAATTCTTTTAAAAAGCTTTCCTTTCTAAATCTTATTTAATATGCAAAAGACATTTTTTGTATATATTTGATTGACTTGCAATGATCAGTAGCCAAGTTTACATGCAGTCGTATAACAACATACTCAAGCAATTACGAAAACTAAGAGAAAGTGTTAAAAAAGAATGAAAAGAGATACCCAATTTGTTATTTCTCTAATTTTGTACAAACCTTGAAGAAATTATGGATACCAGTTTAATGGATTAAAGAAGTATTCAGTTAAATATGTATGTACCATAAAGAAATGTGTGCTAAATATTTCTTCCGCAGGCTGATTAGCAAATAAATATTTTTCTTATATATTTCTCACAGCAAAAATAAAAAGAAGCCGCTTAATTTAAAACAATGCTTTTAACACCTATGCTTGTACCAATATTGTTCATTTGTCTTATTGTTGGGAAGTAACAGTTTTACCAAAAACATGCAATGTTTGTTTTTCCAACAATGGTTGTATTTTTTTTATTCTGGTCCAATAATATATATCGAATCCCTTAAAACGAGAGAAAAAACTGCTACACTTGAAAATCAGTATTTCTTAACCAGGTCAGAACCCCTGACAAGAGTAGAATGATAACCTCTGCGTCGGGGTTCGCTAAAAGATACCCGAAAAGTGAAAATAAAATAATATTATTTTAAAAATAAATTAATTTACCAAACTGCAGCAAAACAGAGTACATTCTTGACATAATGCAAAATACCCATTACAATTATATTATGTAATTATAGCTTATACATTTATTTGCAATGTACGCTACTTAAAATAATGAGAACCTATTAAACAAACAAAAATTTTAAATAAATTACTAGTAACTCCCATGGGTTTATTAAACCAAGTTATTTGTAAAAATGTAACACCATGAAATAATTATCAGAATTAAATGAAATTTAATGCACAAAATTCTTGTATTAGTACAAATAAATGATGGAATTTTCAAAGCAAAAAAACAATATTAAGTATCCGAAATCAGTATTTGGTACAGCCACCACGCGCTGCAATAAGTCTTGCTATAAGACGTGGCATGGAGTCAAACAGATTTTGAATGTCTGCTTGTGAAACAATCATTTTGCATGTATGCAGCAAAGTTCGTGTTTTGAAGCTGCAGACGGATCACGAAAGACACGCCGACCGTAAATCCGCCAAAACCCCACTGTAAGGTTCAATAGCGTCATATTCAGTGAATAAGCAGCCAAAGAAGGTTTTTAGCGTGTATTGGCCAACAGTCTCGAACAGTCTTTTGCAAATATGTGGGCGTGTATATCCTGCTGAAAGCTAGTCTGCACGCCTTAAAGAAAGGGAATGACTTCGAGCAGCAGCACTTAAGGTCGCATGTTAAGTATTGAGATTAACCCCTTACCTGTAGCAATTTGACATCGTCCATGATATGAAATCTCTACCCAAAACCATATAACTCCTGGTTGTTTGGCCAATTATGTCGCTCTCGGTAACGCACCTGTAAAGCAGCATTCACCGGTATAGTGCCCAGCGCCTGAATTTGGCCAATCATGGTCCCACAAACCAGCGTGACTTTAAAAAGACATCTTGGCTCTAATTAGCTTGCCAGGCTCTGTGCTCTTATTCAATGTAAACGTAACCGTTGATGGTTCGCCTTGGTAGTGATCCTTGTATAGCGCACCCTTTGCACGCAATCCACAGTGCAGGCAGATGTCGACGAATTGACGGAGCCGACAATAGTACACCTGTATCAGTAGACCAACGTGCCGCCCGCGGTGGCCGCGTACGTTCATTCACCGGCATGTGGAGCGTGCCGACTGCCGCGCGCTGACGTCAATTTCCATCGTCCACTGCCAGCTGAGTTGTTCGATGCTCTTCGCTTTGCTTTCAAAAACGCAAGTAATCTCACTGTGGAACGGTTCAATCCGCACCTCTGAGAACCTTTTTGGTAATGATAAGGTAACTCTCCTTCTCGAAGGTTGATCCTCCCCGCACCCGTGTAAGTTGCTGAAATTTATACTCTATTTTCTCGAGGAGGTATACTTAGGTCTCTCACCAAACATTCGTCACCAACAGATAAAACATTAACTATTTTCAACATCTCACAGTTTCATTTATTCTGCTTTTGCTTCATTTTCAGAGGTGAGTGCTGCCCACGCCACACCTTGCAGCAAGTAACTCTGAAACTCTTTTACTATATTTTAATCATAATTCGATATTTTCTACAATGTTTGCTTTAATTTAATGATCTCTCATAGTGTTGCATTTTTTACAATAAAAATTAGCAGTGTATAGACAAATTTAATACGTATACGAGAATTATACGCTCTATAATTAAAATTGTACTATAGTTTTAGCGACAAAGTACAATATTATGGCCTTCAATGTAATGTTATTTTATTGGGGAGGGTAATGAAAATTATAACTGTAAATTTCGTAGCAAATATTGAAAGTTTGAGAAGCACTGTTTGAAATATAATTTTTACTAAAGGGATCTAAATTAGGTGATACTTTTTCAACAAAATACAAAAAGTGGTGGTAAATAGATTCGGAAGAATTTCTCATATGAAATCATTGAAATACTAATCCAGTGCTTTTAAAGTGTTAATACTTGTGACCCAAACTTCAATCATAATTTTCTTCGCGCCCCCTGTACAATAACAAGGTATTAAATGCTATAATATATATATATATATATATAATGTACTTTTAAATACAAAACCGTAATACTATCTTAATGGTAAACCACTCAAATTATCAAGATAAATATTAAGTTTTTGTACATGTTCCTTTCTCTGGGGTCAATATAGTTTATAAGTTGTTTTTGTAAGTAATAGATATTTTAAGTAAGTTATTTTGAGTAATAGATATGCTTTTACTAATATATATATATATATATATATATATATATATATACATTTAAATAATAAATATTATTGCGTTGCTTTTTTTCTAATTTTTAAATTGTAACAGATAACAATAAAACTGCAACAAACTTTTTATGTCAGAATGTATTTGTTTTGCTTCCTTTATATATAAGTAAATTTTTATAACTTCTTAAAATAATCTTTTATTCTCGACTTTTGATATGCTCGCACCCCCCTCGTAGGGTTATCTCGCCCCCTAGGGGGCGCGCCCAACAGTTTTAGAAACACTGATTTAACTGATTAAAAATTTTTTAAAGCCATGTGACATTTGTATCGACAGTCATCTCGGGTTTCATTAGCTTTAAAATTTCGGAGATAACACATAACGTTTCACAACAATCTTCATTTGTTATAAATATTTATTTAACGTAAATTTTGTCAATTTAAATCTTCAGCTTGATTCGTATGCTTTAGTTGAATTGAATGTGATATTTTATACTAAGTAAAATGATTGTTTTCATCACTGTAAACACTTCTTAGTGTAAAATACTACTACCTTCTGTGCCTCTTCGTATATACAAAGAAACACAAGCTGTATTTGAAACTAAAATCACTGGCCTTGAGCAATTTTCACTTATTTTCAGCGTTAATAGGGAAGAAATGTAAAATACATTGCAAGTAATATTGGGCCCCCCAGCAAGGTTCCGAATTTGATTGATAATAAAAATAATAATGTAAATATTTAAAGAAAAACATACCCATACATATGCTGGCTACCTAATGAAGAAAGTCTTGCAGTGATATACATACAAAGCAATAAAACCCCAAAATGGAAAACAAAAAGTAGGGGAGGGAATGACAGATGGAAAAGAGAATTAGGCCCTCCCCATTTTTCCCTGGCTAACATAAGGCAGGGAAATAGGGCAAGAGACATAGTTCCAAAAGTAAAAACAGACGTAAATCCCCTCACAAAGTGGCTCTGAAATGCTTCCAATAGGTGCTAAAACTACTAGGGAAAGGGGAAGAGACACCAAAAATATATACCCCACCTCCACTTCCTTTCCTAAAGTCTTTGAAAAACTCTGTAGTAAAAGGGTTGCACAGGTCGAAAAAAGAACGCTATCCATTACATGAGGGAAAGTGTGTATATACACCTCGAAAATGCCTGATGGGTGCTTGAGAGAATTAACACTGGACAAAGCGTAGAGCAGCATGCAGCGGGAAGGAACTCAAGAGACACACAGTAGGTGGCAGGGGTAAGAGATAAAAGTTCCAGCAAAAACAGACTCCTTAGGACCACAGTGTTTCTCAACTAGCGCGTCACTCTGGGGGAAGTGCGATGCCCTTTTACTTATGGGGGCGCGAAATATATCGAGTGTACAAAGACGCAAAAAAAATACCAATTACCGAAAATGAATTCAAAACAAAATACTTTCAGACATAGCAAAATGCACTTTACTCTGATATACCTATGTATGATATGTCATCTCAAAATAAAAAACTTCTTCTACTACCTACTAGCTATCTTTTTGATTCAAAACCACAAATAAAAAACTTTTATTTTTATTTCGCCGGGTCTCATGATAAGTGGAGCCTTTACTACTCTTTCACAGAGAAAAAAATCCCAGACCCAGAATAGAAAAAAAAATTTAAGAACATAAAAAATTCATCACTGTGTTTATTTTGAAATATTGCACATTATAGCTGTAATCCGTTTTTATGATACCCATTTGACCTTCTAAGTTATTGGTACAGTTAGTTATGACCGCTCTCTTATGTGTGTGTTTCTCATTTTAGGAAGTTGTAAGTAATGTGTATTTGCTATTTCTGTGTTGCGCTTTTTTCCATGCAAAAGAGTTTTATATATTTGGAAAATCACGAAGAGCACTTTGAAGGATTATACAAGACTTTTAACCCGAAGTGGTCGCAAAAGTGGGACACAACACAAATCACAAAATCGTTAATTCTGGCAAAACGATTTAATTGTTACCAAAGAAAAAATTGAAAGTTCTGGAAAGTAGGTAAGTTTGTTTCCTCTAGTTAAAATTATTCTCTGAATCAATACGATTTGTATCATGTACAATAAAATAATTATATATATATAAAAAAGTGATTGGGGTAGTTCACCAACCCCAAGCCAGCCGTATCGAGTACGAGCCTGCTCCCGGTTAAAACATGTTGAAGTCTTTTCGCTTTAAATATTAAAAAATAATACAATTATTCTTCATATGAATTTTAAATTATTTTGTGTTCATTATTTAACATCAATTATGCGTAAATGCTAATTTGTGAGGCTTAAAATTACAATTCGCTTAAAACTAATTTTAATTGAAGCAATCATTTAAAAAATCATTTTACATTTTTGTAAACATCGTCGCGCATCTCATTTTACTCTCCTTACAATTCAGCTATTATATCAATAATGTTTTATTTTTCTTGCGTAAATGAACCTCCGTGCAAAGAGCGGACACTTCAGCCGGTATACTTTTAATGTATCAGTGCTGCACAGAGTATTTTATAACTAATTAATTAATACTAACAAGAACACACACAAGTTTAATAAGTATTAACGAATTCCACATGGCTTGTCTTGGAAAGTAAAGTTTTATAAGAAATGCTTATGATGTACTTAGCATCTGAGTTCTTTTCTATATTTAGCTGATATCTATATATTTTGTCTTCTAAGCAGCCACCGCATTTTGCAATATGTTCAATTTAAAAATTAGAGAAAGGAAAAATAACATAATAATTATCCTATTACTTAATTTTTTTTGCTTAAAAAGTAACGTATACAAAACTGGCTGCCTTTACGTTATTTATTGTATGGTTTATAATTAAGATCGCGTATTATAGCCATGTCAAAGTGCAAGCTATTATTGCATTCACTACTACTATTAATTAATAAGGGGGGCGCGATAAAAATTGTGATTGAAAAGGGGCGCCAGCATTGAAAGTTTGAGAAGCACTGTCTAGACCCCTACAGGTTTTCAAAGAAATAGCCGCAAGAGCCCGAAATGTTTCCAATAGGTGTGGAACCCTAGGAAAGGAGAAGAGACACCAAAAATGCACACCCTTTTCCAATATCTTGGCACCCCAAGGCAAAGGAAGCAACAGTGGAAAAAGAATGCTATCCATTACATGAGGGAAAGTGTGAGACACCTTCGAAATGCCTGATGGAAAGTGGAGAGAATTAACACTGAACAAAAGGTAGGAGCAGTACAGCAAAGAACCACAAGAGACACAGTAGGCAGTAGGGCAAGAGACAAAGTTCCAAAGTAAAAACAGACGCGTAGACCAGTGTTTCTCAAACTGTGGGGCGCGACTCCCTGGGGGGCGCGAACATATCGAAAATAAAAGGTTAAAAAAATTAATTTACTGGAATGAAAAAAGACAAAATACTTTCTGATATAATAAAAAAATACAGATTTACATTGATATGATTTATATATATTATCTGGTGAAAAAAGGTCATCAAAAATAAAAGATTCTATTTTGAACGCTCATTAGCTATCTTTGATCCTATAACTAAATAAAAAAAATATATTTTGTTTGCTTTGCTGTAATCCTACGATGAGATTTTATTAACATGTTTCTTTTTAACCTTAAAATATTACTTTTGCTGGCTTTCGAACTTACTTGTATGGTTATCTGCATCATTTTTTTAGGAAGTTGTGTACCGTATACTTGTTGCGCTTTTTTTTCACAGTGTGAAAGAGTTTTATGATATGATAAGTATATATTGAGCACTTTAAAGGATTAATTGGCCAAGATTTATTTTTACATGCATACTGAAACATATAATACAAAAATCGTTAATTCTGAGAAAACTGCTTATTTGTTACCAAGGACCTTGACAGAGAATCCTCTAATGCGACAGTCTTAATGGAAAGCTAAAATGAATTGATAACATATACCCTTGGGAGTGGCAAACGTTTTTAGAATCATAAGGTACCTGTTTAGACCGAGTTCCCGGCACGACCACTATTTTTCTTCAAAAAATATTTTCTTGAACATGCTGCATTTTCCCCTCTATGAATAACTCAGTGGTTTTAATTGTGATGTTGTACGACTGTGTATGGTTTATAAATGTAAATGAGAAGAATAAGTAAAAAAAGAATTGGTCATCTGTGACTTGAAAGGTAATTGAAGCTGATCAAACAAGGGAAACACTTGCTGAAATAATGTATGGTTAATCATGCGTTAGCGAGCAAATTTCAGAAAAGCAATAAGCATGAAACGAAAAAGAAAATTTTCAATAGCTACATTAGGAACTTTATCAAGAAAATATGAAGCCATAAGTGTACCAAAATGCACTTCTGCCCTCTCTCAAAAAGACACAAAGCAAGAAAGTTCAACGGGATATTTGTCGATCATCAAAGCGACATTAAATTTACAATAACGTGAACAAATGTGATACAGTTTTGCTTGCTAATAACTTTCATGTAATGTTAGCAAAAGTGTTCGTGATTTGTGTCCTTTTATTAAGGTCACTTCGGCACATTTCTGAACAATTTAGTTCAGTTTTATTGATATTTTCAAATTATGAAAGACAAAAAGAGAAATCCTGTTAGGTAAGTATATTTTCTTAGTTGGGAATTATTCACTGAATTGTGATTTTTATCTGCTTGTATACTGGAAAATAATTATAAAAAAAGAATTGGGGTGCATCACTCCCGCGACCACGAACTTAGTATCGAGTGCACACCTGATCCCGGCTAAAAACATTTTGAAGTTTTCGCTTTAAATATTAAAAAAAGTAAATAA
Source organism: Trichonephila inaurata madagascariensis (assembly GCA_019973955.1). Taxonomy (NCBI): domain Eukaryota; kingdom Metazoa; phylum Arthropoda; class Arachnida; order Araneae; family Nephilidae; genus Trichonephila; species Trichonephila inaurata. Next base: position 7,327 of record BMAV01015732.1, on the reverse strand, counting down.
TAATTGTTAATATTAGAATTTGTTCTTTTTTTATTACTTAACATTTATTCTAAATGCTAATTCTGCGAGGTTAAAATTACAGTTCATTCAGAACTGCTATAATATGAGTATTCATTTCAATAAATCACGTACATTTTGGTATGCTACATTGTCATGCACTTGATTTTACCTTTACAATTAAGCTATTATATCAAGAATAATGTATTATCATTTTTAAAAAATAAACTCTTTGTTAAGAGTGGGTACCGTACCAGTATAATAACGCAGTTTAATAATTATCAGTGACTTCATGGGCTTATATACCTTTGCAGAGCAAAGGAAGGCTAAAAAATAGAAAATTGACACTCAGAGTTATTTTTTGATATTCAGCTCAAATTCTATATTTTGTCTTCGAAAAGTATCCATCGCAGAAAATCCGATTCACAAAAGGTATGATGTTAAAATGGTAATAGCATACGAAATGCTTTTGTTTCGTGCAGAAAATTCAGCATCCCCTCTATCCGTAATCCGCTAAAAAGAGTGATTTATTACAAAAATTGCCTCTTTATAATTTCATCACTGGATGTAAAATCTATGAAGATGTCTTTTTCGGCAGTTGAGAGCCCTCTGAAGTATTTTGAAATGGATTCCTAACCCATTCGTAACTTTGCTATCAATTTGCTCTCGTCTGTGTAATTGTTGATGTTTTATTATCGTCGAATGCCTGCTGCGATTTAAAAAATATATATCTATGATTTTGTTTAATCCACTGCCAGCCATTTTAATACCGTGAATTACAATTAACGCGTGAATTATGAAATGTACATTCAAGAGAGATTCAGTAGCTAATCACCCGGCCAAGACTGACTAGAATTGTAATGAGGTACAGCATTTTTACATGTTTTGTGCAGACATGCTTTAGTTGCCTAGACTCACGTGAACGTTCAAGTGAGAATGCTAAATGTAATAGGATATGATAAGAGCAACATATATTAGGCTATTTTAAGTAACAATGACATTTGTACTTTAAATGGATCTTGAAGGAAATAAATCTTTTAATTAAATATTATTTTCAATCTGTTTCCACTTAAAATTAGAGAAAGAAAAATAACATAATCCAACCTATTACTTAAATATATATATATATATATATATATATATATATACTTATTTTAAAATATATATTACTTAAGAGTAACATATATAAAAAATTTAATACTCTATCTTATTAATACTGAATTAAGAACAAGTTTAATAAATACAAGGACTTCCATGGACTTATATCTTGTAGAGCAAAGTTTTTCAAAGTTTTAGAAATTGACCCCTTTGAGTTCTTTTTCTATATTTAGCAGATATCTGCTACTTTCTTTCTACAGCCACCGCATTTTGCAATATGTTATAATTTAAAATTAGAAAAGGAAAATAATATGTCAATTATCCTATTACTTAATTTTTTGTGTGCTTAAAAGCAATGATATACAAAATTTAAAACTTATGTTATTAATATGTACGGTTTATAATTAAGATCGTGTATTGAAGCTTCTTTAGAATGTGCGCATTATTATTTCATTCAGTAATTTATTAATGTGTGCGGGCGCGATAAAATTCTAGGATTAAAAAGGGGGCTAGTACAAAAACACTGGCGTAGATCCTTACAGGGGAAAGAAATAGCCCGCCAGAGCCCGAAATGTTTCCAATAGGTGTGGAACCCTAGGAAAGGAGAAGAGACACCAAAAATGCACACCCTTTTCCAATATCTTGGCACCTACGCAAAGGCCAACAGTCGAAAAGAATGCTATATCCATTATGAGTGGAAAAGTGTGTGAGACACCTTCGAAATGCCTGATGGAAAGTGTAGAGAATTAAACACTGGACAAAAGGTAGGAGCAGTACAGCAGAGAACCACACAGTAGGCAGTAGGGCAAGAGACAAAGTTCCAAAGTAAAAACAGACGCGTAGACCCTTACAGGGGCAAGAAATAGCCGCAAGAGCCCGAAATGTTTCCAATAGGTGTGGAACCCTAGGCAAGGAGAAGAGACACCATTAATGCACACCCTTTTCCAATATCTTGGCACCCCAAGGTAAAGGAAGCAACAGTCGAAAAAGAATGCTATCCATTACATGAGGGAAAGTGTGAGACACCTTCTGAAATTGATGGAAAGTGGAGAATTAACACTGGACAAAAAGGTGGAGCAGTACAGCAGAGAACCGCCAAGAGCATTGTAATAGTAGGCAGTAGGGTAAGAGACAAAGTTCCAAAAACAGACGCGTAGACCTCACAGGGCAAGCAACAGCCGCAAGAGCCCGAAATTTGCAATAGGTGTGTGGAACCCTAGGCAGTGAGAAGAGACACCATTAATGCACCCTTTTCCATTCTACACCCCAAGGTAAAAGGAAGCAACAGCTTGAAAAGAATGCTATCCATTGGCATGAGGGAAAAGTGTAAGTGACACCTTCGAAATGCCTGATGGAAAGTGAGAGAATTAACACTGGACAAAAGGTAGGAGCAGTACAGCAGAGAACCACAAGAGACACAGGAGGCAGTAGGGCAAGAGACAAAGTTCCAAAGTAAAAACAGACGCGTAGACCCTTACAGGGGCAAGAAATGGCCGCAAGAGCCCGAAATGTTTCCAATAGGTGTGGAACCCTAAGAAAGGAGAAGAGACACCAAAAATGCACACCCTTTTCCAATATTCCGCACCCCCAAGGCAAAAGGAAGCAAATAGTCGAAAAAAGAATGCTATCCATTACATGAGGGAAAGTGTGAGACACCTTCGAAATGCCTGATGGAAAGTGGAGAGAATTAACACTGGACAAAAGGTAGGAGCAGTACAGCAGAGAACCACAAGAGACACAGTAGGCAGTAGGGCAAGAGACAAAGTTCCAAAGTAAAAACAGACGCGTAGGACTCTCATAGGGGTTAGAAATAGCCGCAAGTAGCCCAGAAATGTTTCCGCGGTAATAATAGGTGTAGAACCCTAGGAAAGGAGAAGAGACACCAAAAATGCACACCCTTTTCCAATATCTTGGCACCCCAAGACAAAGGAAGCAACAGTCGAAAAAGAATCCTATCCATGAGGGAAAGTGTGGCATAACCTTCGAAAATGCCTGATGGAAAAGTGGAGAGAGTTAACCCTGGACAAAACAGGAGCAGTACAGCAAAGAACCAGAAGAAAGTTTTTTTACTTAAAAAAAGAAACAAGTTCAAAGAAAGAATAGCAAGACCGAAGACGAGAAAACAGAGTAAAAGAGGAAGGCGGAGGATTTAAGATAATCTACCACATAGATATTTGGAAATAACGAAGCAAGAAATTAGTTTACTACTGTGGATAGCGTGATTATTAATAATAGAGTCAATTCAAGGGGAAAGAGCTCTCTTACTGGATTTAATAAGAGGATGATATCAGCAGTATAGGGGCACTGGAATATATGTTGGCGTCGCTGGGCAAGCTCATGCGCAATCAGGAGAGGAAAGGAGATTGAACCTGTGCAAGTAAGCCGAGAAAGCTCTGTTATTAGTTGGGAAAGAGACCAAATATTTACAGATGGGAAGAATTTTAAATTTAGCATAATTGAAAAGATGTTGAAGCTTAGTTTTGTATTGCAATCACACACATTCCAAGAGGTGAGGTCCGCTCTAGAATAAATTTATTTTAATGGAAACCAGAGAGACAGGAGGAGAGCAGGAACCAAAAAATAATTAATCCTTTTCTTATATACTTTTTAAACAAAAATGCAATCATTTCAGAAAATATTATGAGCCACAAAATTAGAAGCTTCTACTGAAACAATGAATTCTAATATTCAAAATGAACTAATGAATTCAATCATTTTAAAAGGAGTTATTCTAGGTATCCTTTATATTCACAATGCAGTATCTGGAGCCAAAACGAATGCCCAAATAATTTATTGTGTTCTCATAGAACACATTAAGAATGAAACACCGTGTTTCTAACAAGTCTCAAAAAGGATTTTTATTTGTATTTAATTTGTATGATGTGTGTCTTGTTAGTTAAAATTCTTTATTTTTTCCCCTGAATTGTTTCCATTTTTCTGCCTGACTAACGGTGAAGTAATTCAGCTAACAGAATGCCGTGAAAAATAACAAAAATATAAGTGCACGTTGTACTGAAAAATTATACAATGTCTGTTTTAAATATATGCTAGTATAGCTCAATATCTAAATTAAAAAATATAAGTAGTTTTGACCCAAACGCACTGAATGAGAAATGAGTTGCAATTAAGCCCATTTGAAAGAGGAACGCTTAAAAAGGGATAATACCGCCATAAAAAGTTTTAAAATTATTTTTTCGGTGTTTTTTTGATACTTGTCATAGAAATGCATAACCAAAGTGCAATAACTCGAGTTCTAATAATCACAGAGTAAAGTTTTAAGTCTCTTCGTGTTTGGGAACGATTGCCCGTTCGATAGAAACCTGGTAAGATGGCTTTCAAGCCAGAAAGATCCGGTTTTTTTCAAGAAGGTGTTTCATTTTTTAAAAAAAGTTACAGGAATTTCGCGAAACGAAGACCAGATTTATATTCCTGGTCGAATTTCGAGTGAAATGGGTCACTTTTGGTAAGTTTCTAGGTAAAAAAAATAAATAGTGGTTGGCATGTCACTGAAACAGACTATTAAAAGAGGGGACGAATTTCAAAGAAACAGTTGGTCATAACTTATGAACTAATTGGAATTTCCTCAAGCGTCATACATATTCGTGATCAGCGTTGAATTCTGTGCAAGAAAAACTAAGTTTAGTAAGAATTGGAGGAGGACAAAAAAGATAACCCAAACTCACGGAAATGTGTTGCAATTAAGCCCATTTGAATGAGGAACGCATAAAAAGAGATAATACCGCAATTACAGTTTTTTACTTTTTTTTTCGGTGTTTTTCTGATACTTGTCATAGAAATGCATTACCAACGTACAATAATTCGAGTTCTGTCAGTAGAGTAAAAGTTTTATGTCTTCGGGTTTGGGAACGACCTTCAAATGACACCTGGTTTTTAAATTCGGTCGGTGTTGCCTTCAAGCTAAAAGTATCGGTTTTTTCAAGAAGGTGTTTCATTTTTAAAAAGAAAAAGTTACAGGAATTTCGAGAAAAAGAGACCAGATTTAGATTCCTGGTAAAATGTCGAGTGAAATTGGTCACTTTGGTAAATTTCTAGGGTAATAAAAAAAAATAGTGGTTGGCATGTCACCGAAAGAGACTATTGATAGAGGGGACGAATTTAAAGAAACAGTGGTGCATAGCTTATGAACTAATTGGAATTTCGACAAGCGCCATATATACTCGTGATCAGCTTTGAGTTCTGTCCAAGTAAAACTAAGTTTGATAAGAATTCGAGGATGACAAAAAAATGAAACAAACTCACAGAAATAAGAAATGCATTGCAATTAAGCCCATTTGAAAGATGAACGCTTAAAAAGAGATAATACCGCAATTACAGTTTTTTACATTTTTTTTCGGTGTTTTTCTGATACTTGTCATAGAAATGCATTACCAACGTACAATAATTCGAGTTCTAATAGTCGTAGAGTAAAGTTTTAAGTGTCTTCGGGTTTGGGAACGACTCCCCTTTCAAATGACACCTGGTTTTTTAAATTCGGTCGGTAAGTTGCATTTCAAGCTAAAAAAGGTCGGTTTTTTTCAAGAAGGTGTTTCATTTTTAAAAAAAAGTTACAAGAGTTACGCGAAACATAAAAAAGATTTATATTCCTGGTCAAATTTCGAGTTAAGTGGGTCACTTTGGTAAGTTTCTAGTGTAAAAAAAAAAAAAAAAAGGAAAAAGAAAATAGTGGTTTGCACGTCACTGAAACAGACTATTAAAAGAGGGGCGAATTTCAAAGAAACAGTTGGTCATAACTTATGAACTTATTGGAATTTCGAAAAGCGCCATATATTCACGTGAAAGCGTTGAATTCTGTCCAAGTAAAACTAAGTTTGGTAAAAATTCCGGGACGACAAAAAAATGAAACAAACTCACAGAAATGAGAAATGCGTTGCAATTAAGCCCATTTGAAAGAGGAACGCTTAAAAAGTAATAATACCACAATTACAGTTTTTGTTCTTTTTTTTTCGGTGTTTTTCTGATACTTGTCATACAAAAGCATTACTAACGTACAATAACTCGAGTTCTAATAATCGCTGAGTAAAGTTTAATGTGTCTTCGAGTTTGGGAACGACTCCCCTTTCAAATGAGAACCTGGTTTTTTAAATAGGTCGGTAAGTTTGCTTTCAAGCCAAAAAGGGTTCGGTTTTTTTCAAGAAGGTGTTTCATTTTTACAAAACCAGTTACAGGAAATTCGAGAAACGGAGACTAGATTTAGATTCCTGGTAAAATTTCGAGTGAAATTGGTCACTTTGGTAAATTTTTAGGGTAATAAAAAAATAGTGGTTGGCATGTCACCGAAAGAGACTATTGATAGAGGCGACGAATTTCAAAGAAACAGTGGGTTATAGCTTATGAACTAATTTGAATTTCGACAAGCGCCATATATACTCCTGATCAGCGTTGAGTTCTGTCCAAGAAAAACTAAGTTTGATAAGAATTGAAAGATTTGAAGATGAACGAAACATTTGAACGATGAACGCTTAAAAAGGGATAATACCGCAATTACAGTTTTTTTAATTTTTTTTCCGGTGTTCTTCTGATACTTGTCATAGAAATGCATTACCAAGGTACAATAATTCGAGTTCTAATAATCGTAGAGTAAAGTTTTAAGTGTCTTCGGGTTTCGGGACGACTCCCCTTTCAAATGACACCTGGTTTTCTAAATTCAGTGGGTAAGTTGGCTCTCCAGCTAAAAAGGGTCGGTTTTTTTCAAGAAGGTGTTTCATTTTTACAAAAAAATTTACAGGAATTTCGGGAAACGGAGACGAGATTTAGATTCCTGGTTAAATTTCGAGTGAAATTGGTCACTTGGGTAAAATTCTAGGGTAATAAAAAAAATAGTGGTTGTCATGTCACCGAAAAAGACTATTGATAGTGGAGACGAATTTCAAAGAAACAGTGGGGCATAGCTTATGAACTAATTGGAATTTCGACATGCGCCATACATATTCATGATCAGCGTCAAATTCTTTGCAAGAAAAACTAAGTTTGGTGAGAATTGAAGGTTGACAAAGAAAATGACCCAAACTCACGGAAATGAGAAATGCGCTGTACTCAGCTTTCTCCAGTTGAGTGAATGCTTAAAAAGGATAATACCGCAATTACAGTTTTTTACTTTTTCGGTGTTAAAGGCATGAACCATTTGAAGAAAATGCATTTGTCGTGATTTATTCCAATTACTGCGAATTGTTCCCCTAAATAACGCAGTTATCTTCCTTTACTTCAAGTGCAA
>BMAV01015731.1:0-10670 GCA_019973955.1 Trichonephila inaurata madagascariensis | reverse complement strand
TTTTTGGTTTTGAGTCTGGGGAACGGTCCCGTTCGAATGACACCCAGTCTTTTAAAATCGGTCGGTAAGTTGGATTTGAAGCCAAAAAGGGTCGGTTTTTTTCAAGTAGGTGTTCATTTAAAAAAAAATGTTTCGGGGATTTCATAAAATTTGGGACCAGATTTAGATTCCGGTCAAATTTGAGTGAAATGGGTCACTTTGCTAAGTTTCATGGGTAAAAAGTGGGGTAGTAACCGAAACAGACTTTTGAAAGAGGGGACGAATTTCAAAGAAGCAGTTGGGCATAACTTTTGAACTAACTGATATTTCGAGTAGCGCCATACATATTCGTGATCAGCGTTAAATTCTGTGCAAAAAAAATCTAAGCTTGGTGTGAATTGGCCCTGTTTGAAAATCGGTCGGTAAGTTGGCTTTCAAGCCAAATAGGTCGGTTTTTTCAAGAAGGTGTTTCATTTTTAAAAAAGTTACAGGAATTTCGTGAAACGTAGAACAGATTTAGATTCCTGGTCAAATTTCGAGTGAAATGGGTCACTTTGGTAAGTTTCTAGGGTAAAAAAAAATAGAGGTGGACATGTCACTGAAACAGATTATTGAAAGAGGGGTCGAATTTCAAAGAAACAGTTGGGCATAACTTTTGAACGAATTCGAATTTCGACCAGCGTCATACATATTCGTGATCAGCGTTGAATTCTGTGCAAGAAAAACTAAGTTTGGTAGAAATTGGAGGAAGAAAAAAAAAAAATGATCCAAACGCACGGAAAAGAGAAATGCGTCACGATTAAGATCTTTTGAAAGAACTACGCTTCAAAAAGGATAAAACCGCAATTGAAATTTTTTACATTTTTTTTGCGGTGTTTTTCTGATACTTGTCATAGAAATGCATAACCAAAGTGCAATAACTCGAGTTCTAATAATCGCAGGTAATGTATTGTGTCTTTGGGTTTGGGGCCGGCCTTTTTCGAATGACACCCGGTTTTAAATCGGTGGCAAGTTAATTTTTCGCTAATTAGGTGGGTTTTTTTCAAAGTGTTTCATTTTTAAAAAACAGTTACATGAGTTTTCTGAAACGGAGACCAGATTTAGATTCCTGGTCAAATTTTGAGTGAAATGAGTCCCTTTGTGTGGTAAGTTTCTAGAGTAAAAAAGTGGTGGGATGTCACTGAAACAGACTATTAAAAGAGGGACGAATTTCAAAGAAACAGTTGGGCATAAATTTTGAACTAATTGAATTTCGACAAGCGCCATACATATTCGTGATCAGCGTTGAATTTTGTGCAAGAAAAACTAAGTTTGGTAGGAATTGGAGAGGAAGACAAAAAAATTACACAAACGCACGGAAAAGAGAAATCCGTTGCATTTAAGCCCATTTGAAAGACGAACGCTTCAAAAAGGATAATACGGCAATTAAAATTTTTTTACATTTTTTTTCGGTGTTTTTCTGAAACTTGTCATAGAAATGCATTACCAAAGTGCAATAACTCGAGTTCTAATAATCGCAGGGTAATGTTATTAGTGTCTTTGGGTTTGTGGGCAGCCTCTCGTTCGAATGACACCCGGTTTTTTAAAATCGGTCTTTAAGTTGGCTTTATAGCCAAATAGGTCGGTTTTTTCAAGAAGGTGTTTCATTTTAAAAAAAGTTACAGGAATTTCGTGAAACGGGGACCAGATTTAGATTCCTGGTCAAATTTCGAGAGAAATGGGTTAATTTGTGATAAGTTTCTAGGGTAAAAAAAAAAGTGGTGGGCATGTCACTGAAACACACTATTGAAAGAGGGGACGAATTTCAAAGAAACCGTTGAGCATAACTTTTGAACGAATGGAATTTTGACAAGCGCCATACATATTCGTGATCAGCGTTGAATTCTGTGCAAGAAAAACCAAGTTTGGTGAGAATTCCGTTTTTTAAAATCGGTCGGGTTGGCTTCCCCAAAACAGGTGGGTTTTTTTCCAAGGGTGTTTCTTTTTTAAAAAGATTTAAGGAATTTTGTGAAACGGAGACCAGATTTAGATTCCGGTCAAATTTGGGGAGAAATTTTAAATTTTTGGATAAGTTTCAGGAAAAAAAAGGGGGGGGGAGTCACTAAAAACACACATTGAAAGAGGGACAAATTTTCAAAAAAAACCGTTGAGCATAACTTTTGAACGAATGGAATTTTGAAAGCGCCATAATTTCGTGATCAGCGTTGAATTTTTTTCAAAAAAAAACTAAGTTTGGTAGGAATTGGGGAAAAAAAATTTACCAAACGCAGGGAAAAAGAGAAATTTTGCATTAAACTTTTGAAAAAACACGTTTAAAAAAGGAAAATACCGCAATTGAAATTTTTATTTTTTTTTGCGGTTTTTTTGATACTTGTCATAGAAATGCATTACCAAAGTGCAAAATTCGTTCTAATAATCGCAGGGTAATGTTTTAAGTGTTTTTGGGTTTGGGGGGGTTTTCGAATAAAACCCCCCGGTTTGTTAAACGGTCGGTGTTCTTCAACCCATAGGTGGGTTTTTTTCAAAGTGTTTCATTTTTAAAAAAAGTTACATGAGTTTTCAGAAACGGAGACCAGATTTGTTCCGGTAAAATTTTTGGGAGAAATGAGTCACTTTTGTGGGTTTGGAAAAAAAAAAAAAAAAAGTGGTGGCATGTCACTGAAACACACTATTGAAAGGGGGGACGAATTTCAAAAAAACCCGTTGAGCATAACTTTTGAACGAATTGAATTTTGACAAGCACCATACATTTTTCGTGATCCGCGTTGAATTCTTGCAAGAAAACTAAGTTTGGAGATTTGGCCGGTTTTTTAATATCGGTCGGTTTTGGGGGAATTTTGGCCGTTTAATAGCGCTGTTGCGTGACCCGCCCATTTAGAAGTGGTCTTGTAACAGCCGGGCAATCGTTCTTAAGATGTAAAATTTATTCTAGTGAAACATTCTTTTGTAAAATTCTTGGCGAAATTTAACTTGTGAACTATGCTATTTTTTTGGAACTGTGTTATTACGTGTGAACTATTCTATTCATTAAAATATTCTTCAGCATTGAAATATACCCAAATAATATCAAATTGAATTTGCTTTTCATTGAATCAATTTTCTTCAACAGACGGGAGTTCGAAGGATACCTTTAGTCTTAGATCACAATTTTTTAAAGTCCGCTAAATTCCGTCACTAGTGCAATATACATAATTAATGGTCCGTCGAGCCGGCGTATCTAAGCATTTAAAAGGGTTTTTTTGTTGAACCAAAATTTTGTTTTTTCTTTGTTAAGGAGTTATTTGTGTGACCATTCGACGTTTTTCCGATGAGGGGATTACCCATTGGTTTCTTCCGGGGAGCCTCGGATATTATGTGGGGAGTCTTATTTTGTAAACATATTATTTAAGCTTTTTGTGTGGCGTTTGTATATAGTACTTTTGAATGTGATTTATTTCTGTAAGATTTATTTAGGTTCTTTCTATTTTGGTTTTTTTTTTTTCGGAAAGTGGGGTCATACGATTGATTCCGAATGTGAAAAGAATTTGTGTTACTTATTTTAATTTAATTAAATAGCTATATAAGTGGAATTTTCTGATCAGTAATTTTTAAAAAATTTAAATATGAAAGTTAAAGGTGTTTAAAACCCAAAAAAAAGCCATTATATCATCACTAAGGGTTTAAAAAATAAAACGTTAGAGGATATTAATAAATTTGATTTTTTCCGAGCCAAAATTAAAAAAAAATGGGTTTGATACAATAGGGGAAGAATTAAAAACCATTTTTTAATTTGTTTAGCCTTGTAGGATAATGAAATTGAGGATTATATTTTTAAAAAAACAAGAGCTGTTCGATAATGGGGGAAATTTTAATTTTATTAGATAGAGGGGTTCCATCAAATAAAACAAATAAAAATACGGAAGTAACTCAACTAGAAATTCTGATTCAACGAAATTAAACTTCCTACTTTGTCGCTTCCGACTTTTTTGAGTTATTGAGAATGGTTGACTTTTCGGATTTTCCAAAGCCGTTAAAAAATCAAAAATTTAACTGGGTAAAAAAATTACAATTTTTCCAAAGGGTTTTAAAAAAGGAAATGCTCGAAGATAGTTAAACACTTCCAATAACAGATGGTAATTTTGATTGCGGGGATTTTTTAAAGGAAAGATATTTTCAAAAGGGTGAAATATTGAGCTTTTTTAATAAAAAACCTATGAATATTTCGCCGATAACTTGTGAACCCGCTCAATTCTAAAGTTAGTCGGTTTCGACAAAGGAATGCGTTCGATTATTGGAGATTTTTAGATCTCAAGGTCGAGGGAAGCGATATAATTCAAAGTTTGTAAATTTAAATTAGACTAACCCACGAGGTGGTGGAAAGGTTTTTAGATAGTGTTCCTTCGCTCAGCGATTTTAAAAATTTCTTTCGAATCATGAAAAAGATCACCAATAAGGTTAAAGTTAAAAGAAACATTAAATAAAAAGAACACTAGTTGCTTCAGGTTTCCAACGCATTGTTCTTACGTCAGAAAAAAATTTTTAAAATAAATGTGATGTTTTCAAAATCTTTCTGTTAAAAAAGAGAGTAAATTTTTGTAAAATCGAATAACTTTTGTTTAATTGTTTGACTCACTTCATAGGAAGTCTTTTTTGTGCCCCAAATGAAAATGGGAAACGCATCACACATTGTTACTTTTTATGACCCTAGTGGCCAAATTCTTCCTTTCCCCTAGAGATGCTAAAAATTTCAGTATTTTAACTTCAGCGCAAGGTTTCACCAGTTATGTCTGATGCATAATACTGATACAGGTCCAAACCTCCAATAAATAACCGTATAACTTTTTGTTCGGGGTTGACTCCAATTTAGGGTTTATGTCCCGCATAGTCAATGTTTATGATTCTTTCGGGGAACCAGTTGTGTCGTGTTCTTTTTTGCCCCGGGGAAGTCAGGCTTGTTTTAATCACTAATAGTTGTTTGAAAGACTTGATTGCCTGGAAACGAGCACATGTGCATTTCATGTTTTGGGAGCATCAGATACTGAACAAATGGCATTTCGAGATTAAGTTTCCCCCTCTTTTTACATCTAATATTTTTTTGAATTTCAGTATTGTTAAAAAGATTGGGGGTCAACTTCCACATTTCAGTTTAGATTTTTTTTTCGAGCCTTTAGTGATTTGAAGTTGCTGATCCTATTTTTTTAAGAGTGGTCCTATCGATATTCTCATTGGTGTAAACATAGCCTTCCAATGCAAAGGGTCAATTTTTTCCCTTGGGGACAGAAAAACCATTTGCAGTTCGTTCAGATTTAGGGGGATAGTAGCAGGAAATGTTCCTTCTGAAGAGATGTTTCTTCAATTGGGTTAATAGCATCCAGGTAGTAACTGAAGATTTAGTGAGTAATTTTTGGGAAGTTAGATTCAGTACCTGAAGCCAGCTTATTAACTAGTAAGAAAGGGGATTTTAAGATCATTTCAGAAACCTGTTAAAAAGGGTGGACGATATTGGGGCGATTACCTTTCCCCACCACCATCTAAATTAGGGGGTTGAGAGAATCAGCTATTCGAAGATTCAAACATTAGAAATTCACCAATCAAGAAACCGCGATTTATTTCAAAAAAGACTTTTTTGGAGGAATATTTAACTTTAGGCATATGGAGCTTGTTCCAAACATGACTACGCCAAAAGGGAAGATATTATCTTTCCCCCCATCACGCGGTTTTACGAGATTGAGTACAACAACAAAAATTGAGGGGCCATGCATCAGCCAAATCAACAACAGGGGATTTCTTAATGATCACAATGGTTGGACCCCGAGTGAACGAGAGGTACCCCAAATTTTCCCCTTTAAAACATTTAAAATTGGTGGGGATTAAAAAGTTCCGTCAAAAAAGATCTCATGGGAAAATACCAATTGGCAACGAATTATATGGGGGATAATCCAAAGGAGCCAGTGAAGGAAATAAGGGTTAACCACTGTCACGTTTTGGGGGCCTCATGTGCACCATATCTTTCCACTGAACCTTGACTCAACTTGCACTTTATGAAAGAGAAAATATCCTTTGGCTTCATTCCGTATTTCTATTTTTACGTAGATGATTTACTGGGGCCGCGACTGAAAAAGAAGCAGTTTAACCCCGTTAACAAAGGAGATGATGAGAAAGGAGGTTTCAACCGGAAGTGGAGCTAACAGTAAACAGTGATCGGAGGTTCCCGAAAATCAAAATTAAAATGGGCAAAATGATGAAGAAATAAAAATCCTGGGGAAACCCCAAAACGATTTCTTCAGTTTCAGTGTTTCAAAAGAACAGAAGGCAAAAAAGAGAAGCTTCTGAAAAATTTCTCGTGTTTTATCCTTAGGACTTTTTTTCGCCGCGCGTTTTATGAAAACTTTTAAAGATGGAAATTTAAATCAGAATGGGACGAACAACCCGAAGATTTAAATAAACAGTGGAGCCTTCCGAAAGGGAAATTATTTATCGAAAAAAAGAAAAAACCGAGGGTGTCTTGTACCTTCATACATTCCCAAATTGAGATAAAAGCCTTTGTGATTCCCCCGAAAGAGCATACTGTGCAGCAATTTACCTCAAAAAGTATTGCATCCGAGTTCATCAGTGTTCGCTTCTTAAAAAAAGAGGGCCCCGCTTAAAACTAATCTTTACCTCGACTTTAGCCGCAGCGTTGTTGCTGCAATGTATTACAAGTAGGTTTAAAGGGGGCCTCACATTCACAAAACCATTGCCTGGACGGATTCGACAATTACTTTTGCTTTGGCAAAAAAAAGAACCATATCGCTGGCAAAACCCTTTGTAGCCAATAGAGTTTCCAAAATTCAAACAACAATTCCATCAGTTGAATTTGGGGTCATTTTCTGAATTGATAATCCAGCCGACAAAGAGGACTCACCCTCTCAGCTTTTAGCTCATGCGGATTCAGGGCCTCTGGGTTAAAACAACCATGAATGAAAAAGTCATCTTATAAAATCCCAGAGACGTTCCCCCCTTCCGGGTAATGCATTAAAGAGAAGAGCGTTTTTTCATTTTTGGGCCCAAAATTTGCCCTTTTCCGGGAATTTTTTTTTGCAAAAACGCTTTACAAAGTTAGTTCGGTCGCCTGGGTTTTGAGATTATAAAATAGTCGTTCACCAGTCTCGAACTTTTTGTTCTTGAAATCATCGGAACTTCATACTGCTTTTTTCTATTGTGCGTTTTATTCAAAAGCAGAATTTCCGAATGAAATTAAATTTTGTTCAAGGGAAAACCCTTTACCAAAAGATAACAAATTACTCCATTTAACCTTTTTTGGGGATTCTGAGGGAGTTTTCGGGAGGCAGACTTTCAAGGGAAAACGGCCCTTTATGACCAAAAAAAACCATGCTTTTGCCCAAAAAATTTTGAGTTCACTAGAAAAGGAAACTTTTTCCACATTATTTTTTCATGAGGTCCACAAAATTGTATTATAAGACAAAAAAATTTTTTTTGTGGGTGGTAGATCGAGTTCGTTAAGCTCAAAAATGTCAATTTGTTTTTAAGATGAATCTGAGATCTTCTTCTCAATTAATGGGGGATTACCACCAATCCGATTTTGAAAAACGTCCCAGAAAATGGCTTGGGTTTTTTCCATTGACCACAAATGTGCTATAAACGAAGTGGGCAAAAATTTTAACCTTCATTTGTCTTTTTTATTTGTATTTTTAATTTAATTTAAACTTGTTTCGGATTTATCGAGGATTTTTGCCGACGTCGTTTTTATTTTGAGGTCTTGTCCAAAAATCATCTCGGGTAATGGATCCAATTTTTAAAAGGGGCTTCAAGTCATCTGGGGAAAAACTCGTGGAGTTTGGCAGGAAAAAGTACAAAAACCTTCGTCAAAGGAATTGAGTGGTCTTTTTCTCCATATACCCACACTTTGAGGGTTTAACAGCCATCAAGAGTGCCAAAATTACCAAAAAAACCCCAACTTGTATTTTTAAATTTTTAAGAGTGTTTTTTCCCTATTGATACAGATAGAGGCTTTTCTTTTCCAAGATTTCCCCCGGCTCTCCAGATCCGTCCGACTTCAAACCCTTGGGCTAGCCCACTTCTTTGTTGGGGGTCCAATCAACCCGAACCATTTTCAGCCCTCAAGGTCGAGTTTCTGAAAAAGGAACCTGATTCAAAAACTGTTTGTACTTTGGGATCGCGGGCCACGGAGATTTACATAGACTTTAACCTAGGTCCAAGTGGAGGAGAACTAAACCAAATCTTCAATTAGGGGATATGGTTATTGTCGAGAAAGATCAAAATGCCCATTAACCCACTCTTCCGAATTTAAACTATTTTTCGACCTGACCAAAAAGGGCGGTTGTGAGTGTAAATACCAAATACGGAAATTAACAGAAATGTAAACAAGATTTATCTTTTTTCCCAACCCCAAAAAATTTGAACTTTTAAATTTTAAATTTTTTTTATTCTTATTTTATCATATATTATATTATCTGTATTTCATCATTGTATATTTTTAACCTTGTCCCCTTTTAAACCCTTTTGGAGGGTTTTGGGGCGGTATGTTGAATAGTAAAAATTTACGTGGCAGTGAGCCGCTTCCATTTAGAAGTGGTCTTGGGAAAAGCCAGTGATTTATTTTTTGAGAAACATTCTATTCTATAGTGAAACATTCTTTTGGGGAAAAATTCTTGTGTCGAAATTCTAACTTGTGAACTATGCTATTACTTGGAATAAGTTATTACGTGTGAAACTATTCTATTCATATGAAATATTCTTCCGCATTGAAATATATCCAATATTCAAATTGAACTTGACTTTTCATTGAATCAATTTTCTTTCAACAGACTGGTTAAGCCGATACCTTTTAGTCTTAGATCACAATTTATTACAGTCCGCTAAATTCGTCGTAGTGCTAATATACAGTTGGCTTTCCAGCCAAATAGGTCGGTTTTTTTCAAGAAGTGTTTCATTTTTTAAAAACAGTTACAGGAATTTCGTGAAACGGAGACCAGATTTAAATTCCTGGTCAATTTTGAGTGAAATGGTTCACTTTGGTAAGTTTAAAGGTAAAAAAAAATTGGTTTGGTTTCAAAACGTAAAATTAAAAAAGGGGAAAAAAAAGGGGAAACCCCTTAAACTAAATTTGGGTTTCCCTACAAAAAGGTTAAATTTTCAAAAAACAAATTTTGGGAAAAGGGGGGCTTTAAAAGGGTGGGTAATTACTTTATCAAATTAGGTTGGTTTTTCGAAAAGGTTTTTATTTTAAAAAATAAAATTTGGAAAAAAGCCCAAATTTTTGGAAATTTGGTCCCTTTTGGGGGAAGGGTTTGAAGTTTTATAAAAAAGTGGGGGATTCCCGGAACTTTTAAAAAGGGGCAATTTTAAAAAAAACTTTGGGAAAATTGAACAATTGGTTTTTTGAAACCCCATAAATTTTTTGGACGCTTAAATTCTGTGCCGAATTTTGGGTTTTTTGGGGAAAAAAAAAAAATGACCAAAAGGGAAAAAGAAAATCCGTTGATTTGGTACCCATTTACTTAACCTGATTTTAAAAAGCAAAAGGGATAATTTATGATATTTAGTGTCATAGTTTACATTATAAATTGTTTGGAATTTAAAAAAGTTATTTAAATAAATATTTTGGCAAAAAATTTAACCTTTTTCCAAATGATTCCTTTTGAAAAATGCTTCAAATGTATAAATATTTTTGCCGGTATATAGCCGGGACCTCTGTATAGAGGTTCAACTTTTTTGAAAAATTACATTACGAGACAACCATTTGAAATATTCGGGGATTTTCTTTTTTCCCCTTTTGTTTTTTAAAACATGGGTAAACCTTTTTCCCTTTAAAAAAATTTAGTTGAGCCCCTTTACAGATTTTTTATCTAAATAAAGGGAAAATATTTTGAAAAATTTTAAAAAAAGAAGAACATTTTAAAACTTATTCTAAGTTAATTTTTTCCAAAATATTGTATTTAAATAATTTTTTTTTTCAAAAAATTTGAAACCATTTTACAGTATTCTTTAACCAAATAAAACCCGGAAAAAACATTTATGCGCTTTTTTTCAAATCATGGGTTCCGAACTTATGGATACCAAGCCCATTCGAAAAACGAACGCTTCGGATAATACCGCAATTAAATTTTTTTTCTTTTTTGGTGTTTTTTTGAAACTTGAAGAAATGATTAAAAAATCAATAACTAGTTTTAATAACGCGGGGAAGTTTGGTTTGGGGAAGGGCCCTCATTTTGAATCACCTCGGTTTTTTTTAAAACGGTCAAACTTTTCGCCCAAAAAGGTCGTTTTTTTGAAGGTGTTTCATTTAAAAAATTACGGGAAATTTTGTGAAACGGAACCAGATTTTTATTCCCGGGAAAATTTTTTGTATCACTTTTTGGGAAGTTTTTGGGGAAAAAAAAAAAGTGGGGGAAACCTGAAACAACATTGAAAGAGGGACGAATTTAAAAGAAACCGTTGAGCATAACTTTTGAATGAATTGGGAAATTTTACAAGCGCCACATACATATTCGTGATCAGCGTTGAATTCTGTGCAAGAAAAAAAAGTTTTTTAGGAATTGAAGGAAGCCGAAAATGAACCAAACCAAAAAAAAAGAAATGGGGGGGATTAAGCTCTTTTGGGGGCGCAAAAAATTCCGCAAAATTTTTTACTTTTTTTTAAAGGGTTTTTTATACTTGTATAGAAATGCATTACCAGAAAACCGAGTTCA
>BMAV01015730.1:61747-125502 GCA_019973955.1 Trichonephila inaurata madagascariensis | reverse complement strand
CATTTTTATATTAGAATCTAATTGCGAATATTGCTAATTTTTAAACTCATCTTCCGACTACTGGGAATTGCAATACATCAGTTTTCATTGCGCGCTTCTAGGAACATAAAAATATTTGGCCTTTGGGAATCACATATGATGAAAGTTTCTAAGCGATATCATATCTAACAATTAATTTTTAATCCTAGATGAGGACTTAGATTTCTTTTCACAATCTCTTTCGGCAACGGTAGCTGTAATTAATCCCAAAGCGTAAGAGAGATTTCGCATATTAAGGAAACATTCTTTTGCATGCTAAATTATGATATCGGAAATTATCCATTTTTCTCTCTCTCTCTCTCTCTTTTAACTTGTGAACTTATTCACACAGAATTATTCAAGAGTAGGATTCATTGCTTTCAAAATATCAGTGTTTTAAATATTTGATTCACTTTTATTTTATATTGTGTTTCGAAATTATACATTTTTCGGGAGATATTTATGGAGCATACTTCCATCAGACTTCTTAAGATCTAATTAAAGAAATCATGATCTTCAATCTATTCTACAGATATTTATGCTTTCATTGTTTTTAATATAGATTCCTATCTCATTCGGTAAATTTATGGATTCAATTATAATGATATATTGCGTAAAACTTCCAGATAATGAAGTATTAAATGCCTTATATGTACTTCATTATTTATTCATTGACATTATTTATTATTTCTTATTTATTCACTGGTGAAGTCTAAAATCACATTTTACTAATATCTACGTAAATAATAAATATATATTTTTTAAATTGCATTATTTACCTTCGATGCGTCCACCTTTTTTTTTAAGTATAAATGTTACAGTGTCAGAAAGAAGAAAAAGTTGAAATATTGAGTTATAGATGAACTGAGAGAGATTATAAAGTGCGAAAGAAAAGAAAAAAAAACAAACAAAAAACAGATGACTAGGTTGTGTAGAGTGAAATTAAGAAGGGAGTGTTTTGATAAATTGTGCTTGTGATTGGTGTGAAATAACAGAAACTGTGAGTTTCCGTTAATTTTATGAAAACTGAGAACATGCTGTTCTTGCTATTTCAAAATAACAGGCCGTGATTTTTAAATGAATTTATACAAACGAATTTTTGTAAACATATAACATTGTTTGCAAAAAATAGATCCATAGGTTCATCCAAACTCTAGTTGTGCATTTTAAAATATTTTATTATTATAAAAACAACGGCTAGAAACTAATAATAAAAGACATTAGAATGAAATAAATCAATCGATACTTAATTGAGAATTTCCAATAATCAGAATTTACATGTAACACATGTTGTTTGAAGACATGTCATCATCGATATCATTATATCTTTGAGGAGGAAGGTATCTCAGAGGCGTAGCTACCGCCGTATGAGCCGTATCAATGAAACGGGCCACCAAGCTACAGGATCCCAAATAGATATACTATCTTAACACTTCTAAATAACTTTTATTAATCTGATCATTTTAATTAATTTTCCAAAATAGGGCATCCAAAGGATGTTGATACAGCAATGGTTTATCTAAAGTTTGAAGTAAAATTATGTAATACCGGGGTTGATTCACACACAAAAATAGTGTGACCAATTTCTTAACATCATAGATTTTTATCGAATTAAGTTATTTTTATGAAAATTTCGACGTGGTTTCTTTTAGCATACTACACTTAACTAAACGTTTCGGCCAAGCCAAAAGAGCTTTTTGTCTATTTTTAGAGGGATTTTTCCAACTTCCTCTTTGGTTGCTTTTTGTAGCCGTTAGATTGCTTTTACTTTACATGGGTTTCTTTGTTTGTTTTTTTTAAGTATCTCCATAAAAATAATCGCAAGGAACACAATCAGGAAAGGGTGGTAGTCATTTCTCAGGAGATAGATAATTTATTTTTTAATCTTTCGGCCATTTTATAATTGAATTTACAGTATGATTTGGTGTAGAATCTTGGTGAAAAACAAAGTTTCGTTGAGGGTAAATGCGTTTAATTTTTTTGATTAAGTGCTTCCAAGCTTTGTTCTGATAGTATTTAGTATCAATTTTAGCTTTTGCGTTCTACGAAAAAATGGTTTTCTTAAGTTTTGAGAGGATATTCACTTCCATACCATAACATCTGACGGCCAACTTGCTTTTGAAAAAGAGCTGCGTCTTTGTGACGTTTTTTTGCGTGAAATACATCGTATCTTCGTTTTGAGAGTTGTGAATGACAGATGAAACTGTGATTTATCCGAAATTACCAATATTTTGTATCTACCTTTGCGTAACATTAAATGCAGAAGCCATGAACGTTTTCTTCGTTTTTCTACGGAACTGAGATTTGAAGACTGACTGATTTATTCACTATTTTATAGCCAATGTTCTTTATATTACGACAAATTGTCGATTGCGATACATATAGATTCTTTGCTAAAGCTCTTTGAGGCAGAGGATTTTCTGCAGCAATAAATCTTTTCAGCTTCTCTCTCTTTCTTATTCCCCAAGAACTTCCTTTTGTCCACATTTTTTTCTGGAGCTGTTAATGGTCAGCCAAATTTTATTTCGTTTCGAAATTTAAATTGTAATCCCTTAGCAAAACGTCATTTCGGATTTTTAAATTCTTTATTTATACCAGAATTTGAGCAAGCATCCTTCAAAAGCTGTAAAATTTCGTTTCGGGTTTGAGGAGTCAAACTTTACTCCAACTAATAAAAATGGTTAGGTTGGTAAATTAAATGTGTTTCATTTTTAAAACATAACTGGCAGCAAAGCGATGAAAATTTACCATTCACAGTTATATGCATTTAAAATTGGTCACATTAATTTTAAATCAACCGGTATTGTCATTAACCATTGAGAAAATCACCCTGTGACTTACTCGCATTAGTGCAGCTTTTTTCAGAATTGGATTCGGTGAGATTACTTAGCTTTTTCGAGCCTTTATCTTCTTTTCATGACATTTGGATGACTAAATTGTTTTCCTATATCCCTTTTAGTATTACTTGAGTTAGAAAAGTATTACTTGAATTAGAAAATATAACTGCTGTAGGTTAAATTAAAGTAGGGATTACATTTAAGTGATAAAAATCGCAATTATAGTGTAAGTTTAAAAATAGATAAAACAATCTTGACTGAGAATAGAGGAATGGGTGGAGCGAGTCTAGACAATCCGGTTGCAGCAAAGAAATCCGAGTTTGAGTAAAACAGAACTTGGATGTAAAAGCTTAAAATAAGTTAGTATCGAGTACAGCTTCTGTGATTGGTTAACCAGAATGGTCAGCTATTTTTACATTTAAGTCTGGGTTGGAAGCTCGACCAATCATTTTTGAGTTATGAGTTCGTACAAGTCGAGCTGCAGAGCAATAGAGATTTAAGAATTGAAAGTTAAATAAGAGAGGATAATTAAATAATTATAGAAAATTATTAATTTAACTAAAAGCAGGATGAATTAAAATAGATCTTGATCTAAGAAAATTTAGATCAAAAGATTAATTACACCTTTTTTGCTTGAAATATATAAATAAAGCATTCGTACTTTCCAAGTTAGAAGTAATGTCTATTTAACAGTCAGTGGCTCTGAAGAGCTTACGGTTTTACCCTTTTAGAACATTCAAAAAATAGATACTATATATTACATATCTCGGTACATCCTTCCGCATATAAATCCTCTGATTTTTTAGCGTTCTTTACTATTAAACTATTTTAAATTTTACATTACAACAGAAAGCCACGACTGTAAAACAGCTTTTACAGTAGTTTTCTTTACATTCTCAAAATCAAATTGGGACAGCTTTTCTACACATTTTTGGTAACAAATAGACTTTTTTCCAATCATTTTAAAAAACTCACGCCTTATCAAGGGTAGCAATATATTTTTATTTATCTTCTGTCGTATGGACTCAATCAAGGTAAAAACCTTGCGATGAAACATTTGCCTCGACAGAAAACGACGAGCATTATAATTTTAAAATTTTTAAGCTGTAAATCTTATTCATTATTTTGCTCATTGTTGCTGAAGATGTTTGCAATTTATTTTTGAGTCAATAAAGATTGTTTAGCCTTTTTTTTAAACTTCAATTTAGAAACATTCGAAGCAGTTCATGCTTTTTTCGAATGGTCATTTGGAATTTTCTATCAATAAATAATAAAACTGCTATTAATAAAAGGCTTATTTTGTACTAAGAAAATTTTGAACCATCCATAAAGTTTTTAAGCCATGTATCATGAAAATTTAAGAATAAAAAGATTTATTTTACAAAAGCTTAAGAAAATGCGATCCCTCATCAATACACATATTGTTAACATTGAAAGAGGAATAAAATTCAAGTTATTAGAAGATAACTTTAATTTTAAATATGATAAGCTGTTGCCAGTCATTTTTTCCTTAAATGTTTCCATTTCTTTAATCCTTAATAGAAATCGTTCTAAAAATGCAAAAATATTCTCCGTAGCTTTATCAAAATTATTTTTCCAACTTTATAATATAAAACTACAAATTAATAAAAGAATTTTCTGTTTTTAACAAGAAGATTTCAATTAATTATTCAGAATTAAGAATTCGTATACGGCACTTGTTGTTTTTCGAACTTAAAAATAAAATTAAGAGAAAGACTCACATAAAAAAAAAAAAAACAGACTTCTAAGAATTCAAGAAATTTATAAAATGCACTTTTCGTTTTACTGCAGATTGCAACTTGATTCCCTAATTAACCCAAAAATTAAAAGAAAGAGTTCTTTCGAAACATCGTTCCAAATTAATTAGCGAATATTTACCGATATGGGATTTTGAAACAAGTAATGACTTTAATCTGAAGTAAACTTTTGATTTCTTTTTTCATGTAGTTGAGTAGAATTATTTAAGTATATACCGTTATTCTGTTTCTCCTCATTATTTTCATTAACCTCGAACAAGCTATGAAATCTCGGTCTAAATGTAGTAAGATTTTTTTCCCCATTGTTTTATTTCTTATGCAAGGATCATTGCTACAATTGCAAGTTGAAATCTCTTTCTCTAAAAGAACTCAGATGCGTCTTTTTCGCAAGAAGTTCTCTTCTGAAATAGTATTCAGAATGATACAAAATCGACTCAGTATTTTATTTAATTGTGCTTGTTTTAATTTTTAGAAATTAGTAAAAAACTTTTTTAAAAAACATGAAAATGAAATTGAATGTGAGACCATCGAGTCAGGAATTCATTGCTGGGCTGATGTAATTTATTTCCTGTAGCCGTCTTTCCGGTATAGTGTAGTGACTGTAACTGCGGTGCCGTAGGGGCTGGGCTAGAATCCCGGAGAAGGCATGGGTGCTTGTAAATGTATAGTGCCATTGCGGCAAGGAGTACTCTAAACAGACGTCGAGTTGCAAGTCCACTCGTGAGGTTGGTGAAAGTGGAAGAAAGATGGGAGGACTCTGACCATCAACCCCAAGGTATTTTTCCTCAAAAATGGGGTGGAATCGAGCCAAATCATACTGTCACATGCATGGTGCTCAAAGCTAAGGCTAACGACAAGCGCACAACTAGCCCCTTGCCACGATGAATTTCGTGGGCCGAAATCTGATACAGTCGAGATCAGGTGGCATAAAAAACAACATCATCATGGACGTGAGCCATTTGAGCCATTGCCCTGGGCTGAAATCGGGAAAATTGGGGGAGACGTACTGGAAAGATGCAGGATGAACGATTTATAGACTTAGTGTAGTTTCATTTTTGTCGCTTGTTTTTTGTTCTCGTTTTAAAGTTTGTATCTCTGACTACAGTTGTCTTCTAATCTGTCATTATAAATTAAACAAAAACACTATATTCAGCTCCATTTTCTTGCATACTCGTACACAAAAACAACAACAACATAGAGAGAGATTCCCAAGCCCTGGCACACAAACATACTAATGATTCACCTACCTGTGACTTCCATTCCTCCGCCAAAGGGAAACCACACAAGTACTCTGATTAGCGATACCTTCTGGCAGTTGTGACATAAATAAATGTGCTAATGTATCACCAATGGTTAAAAAAGAGTTGAATGATATTTATGTAAGTGAATGATTTGCTATTGAGATGAAAATTGTAGGCAAAGAGGAACTATCTCAAATGTGAAATAATGGTACTTTAATAACAGATTTAAATGCTATGGATTTGAATGTAAGCATGCAAAAGTATGCCAACTGTAACACACAAATGTCGAGTGTCATTTTATGGGAAGAACTTCATGGTTTTTTCATGGCTAAGGTAGCCTAGTGGTCATAGTCACGAGTTCGAGGTTGGCGTTGTCAAAACGTGTGTTCCAGTCCTGATACCACTGGATATCTGATTTATAGAAGGACTGAGGCACGATAAATCTGTCGAAGCTCATTGTTGCAGTTAGGAGGATGAGGTTCCAGTTCAGGCGTTATCCCCGTCATTTGATCGTGTTTCAAAATTACGAGGTCATCGCCAATAGCTCTTGTATTGCTTTAGAGCGCGACTAAAATAAACACTTAGCTAAAGTGTGTTTTAACCACCATCACACACACACACTAGAAGCATTGAAGTAATAAATAAACTTGAAGACAATAAGGCAACCGGCCTGATCAATCTTATTCGTCTAACTCAAAATTAAAGTAAACGTAATCTTATAAGAATACTCTAAAATTTCGTTTACCTAAAGCACAAATCCTTGATTGTATAGGGATTTTATTTTTTCCCAGTGCTAGTTGAAAAACACATTTAAATATTTGTAAAATGTCGGCTGGATGGCGGGGTTGGTTTGTCTGTGGGTTCAACCCCGGCCCGAGTCGATGGATTTTCATGAAGCAGAAAATCGACAGCAACCATGTAGTATGTCGTATACGGCATGTAAAAGATCCCTAGGGGAGTGGTCTAGGCAAAAGTAAATCCTACTACAGGTTCGCATCATCAGAGCTCAGGTACCTCTCTCTAGGGAGAAAACTGAGCGTCAAAATTATCTGCGGTGATTAGTATCCGCCTATATGCCGCCACACTAAAAAGAGATACCAGCTTTCGGTGAATGTATTAAGTAGATTGATGAACTCTGTTAGTAACTGTTCATAATCTGCCATTAGAAATAAAAAAGAAATATTTGTAAAATAATTCGAATTCTCTTACTATTTCGCATATTGTGAACTGTTAGGAAATAATTTTGCGTAAAATTTTCGAGAAAGAGTTTCAAGATATCTCAGACAGTTATAATATATTCATAAGTTTCATATAAGACAAAAGAGAAATATTGTTATTTATATACAATTTAATTAGAAAGTTAGCATTCACACCTATTTCTAAATTATGGCGGAATAGGAAACAAATTGAAAAATCGGGTAATTTCCCTCTCTTAAAGAAAAAGTAGTATAACGGTTAAAATGTTTGAAAATAAGAAAAAATAATAATGTTGCATTTTGAATAATTTTAGATAGTATATATATACAAATTACAACACTTACATACTTAAAATTACAGTCTTACATATATTTCTTTAAATTGCAATTCCTAAGACCCTATTTCGAAACACGTCTCATTCTATCTCGTGTTAAAGAATTAAAACCTATATTTTAACAAATGTGTTAGTAATTCTTCGTTAAAAAGATTAGATCTTGAATTTTAACAAATTTCTTGGCGATTCTTGGTAAAGGAATATCATAAGAGCCTATACTTGCCTTAATAAGCGGTTGAAACTTTCCCTAAAACATTGATGTAATTTCTAAAAATAAATTTTCCTTCACTTGAACACATAACTATATTTTTTATTTTACTTTTTTCCCACACACACACACACACAGTTTCTCTTTGTATATTTAAACGTGGAAATTCAATAATTCCTTCTCTTCTGTTTTTGTATTTGAGTGAAGACCATGCCCAAAGTATATCTCCTTATATTAAAATTAAATAAACGTTGATATAATTAATATCAAGGAGGGTTTTTAACTACCATTAAATTCATCCATGTATGTATATATATACATTTCATTATAAATTGCATTGCATAACTGTTGTCTTTGACGAAAAATGCTATACCCCAGTTAGATTTTTATCATGATTATATATAAATGCGTAGACATGTAAGAAAAATTATTATTAATTTCAATTTACCGAGACGTATTAAATGATGTTTTCATTACAAGCCATAATTTAACAAAATCCATAATTTGAAAGAAAAGTCATCATTTTTGTACATAATGTATTTGATGAGATCATTAATTTAAATTATCCATCTAAAGGCACAATGAACACAAGAAACTTCACTTGTTATAATTTAATTTTAAACGTAAATTTATGTACGAATTAATCACCAAAAATTGAATTTTCTATTAGTTAAATTAATTTTACGTCTTTTTTCTATGTAAGCAAGATGATTTACTAAGTTTTAATACAATAATCAGATTTATTTCAATAAGCATATAACATGTAACATTTTATATTATAATGATATAATTTACCCTATTTCCGAATATGACGGCAAACTAATTGACTTTAACTTAATTAAAGTTCTTTATTACAACCAAAACATGTTAGTTCCCAAATCTGAATTACTAAGTGTAAAGTTAGTGGAAGTTTTAAATTAGAGCAGAGAGAATGCATTACATATTCCTCGGTATTTTCCAAAAAATAGAAAATTGTTTCAGTGGTTTCCTAAGTTGCGAAACATTTTCTTAACTCTCAATTATCATGGGGTGGTTTTACTTACAATTATTTTATAATTAGTTTTCTTCTGCTTCAAAAACTTTAATCTAAATTAATTAACAGTGAAAAACTTGTAGTTTGTAATACTTATTTGCAATCAAGTCATTCAGGAAAGATATGTATATAAAGTTTTTAAAACTAAACAAAAAAATGCAAGCTATTACATTTTAAAATAAGTTTTTAAGAAGATCAAATGACACAAAAATTAGTATGTAAACATTTCAAAAGTTTAAAAAGATAATAAACTAAGTTATTTACATGGATTTAAATTCGAAAAGCTAATAAAAAAGAGTATAAAAGTATTATGTACTTATTATCAAAAGATTATTTTTTATTCATAGCTTTGCGGTAAATTTCATTGAAAATCCATCTCAATAATTAGAGTTTTTAGACTTAGCTTTTTTTAAAAAGGATTATTTAAAAACACATTGAAAAGCAATGAAATGCATTTTTATTTTTTTCCACACCTTGAGTTAAAATACTATTATTACAACTCTTTACACCTAAAAAAAATTATTATTATTCGCAAGAACAGCTTCTATAAATTCAAAATCCAAACATAACAATATAAACAGAGTATTTTTTTCTGTAAAACATTTTTTTGAAATTCATTAAAAAAATTGAAGTTTCAAAATTTTAATAATGTAGAGAAAACTTATATATGTGATTTATACTAATAATAATTGAACGATAAAGTTAAAAAATTATTAAATCATCAATTTTTGTAAATAAATAAACGGAGTTAGAGTTGTGCCATTTGGTGCACTTATGTAAGTACAAAAAAATACGCTTAACGCGAAAATGCTTTAGACGAAATATCGGTTAACACGAAATAGTTCAACGGTCCCGACATATTACTATGTATTTTCATGCAATTTTTTCTCTTAACACGAAGAGATTTCCCTTCTGGGAATGAACAAAATGCTGAAAACACCATCCACTCAGGCGAGTTATATGAGGGGTGCGAAATAAGAGTAGTTTCATATTATTTCTCTATAGTATTAAACTGTCGTACTGTATCATCGTATAATTCGTTGCAGTAGATGATGGTAATGTGTGTAGAGTCCCGATTATATGGCAGGCAAAGAAATTTTGGAGTTAGTGAAAAGCTCAAAATATAATTGATACAGATTCCGTCGACGAAAATGAAATGAATAATGCCTCGCCTGTTCCCGCGTAATCCGAAATGAGGAACATCATGAAAAGTATGCGCAGTTATTTAGATGTACCTTCCAATGGTGAAATGAGAAACAAAATGGACGGTATGGAACAATAAGTTGACAATTTGATTTTAAAACTATAATCCATAGAAAAAACCAGAAACTAAATAAATGTTTTGTATTTCAAAAAACTTGGAAATTTTGAATTAAATTTCATTAAGCTCTTGTGAATGTTTTCATTTTATTGATTTTTATTAAATACATGCGTATATACTTATCTTTGTAAATAAAATAACTCTAATAAACTTATTTTTTTCTCAATATCCTTTAACCCTTTATCTACCGACGGTACTTATAAGTACCACTCACTTTAAAATGACATAGAATTACCATTTTTACGAATACTCAGACGATACTTAGCAGGAATATTCTTTGAAATCCAATTTTCCAAGATATATGGCAGTACTGGTTCTATGATGTGTATTTTAGTGGGGAAGGCGAATAGTTTTATAGCAGAAATTGCGTTTTCAACGCATTGCGATGACTGTCATTTTTATTCTGAAAAAATAGTTAATGTCAAAATATAAGGGTCTTATTATATTTGTATTATATTGTATTGTTTGTATTATTTAAATTTTATTTATTTAACGATTTGACTATTTATTTTAAGTGAAAAATGTGTATAATTAATTTTACAGTTAATTATCTTTAATTAATTAATTAGCTCTAACGGGTTAAAATTCCCAAAGTTGAGTATTTTTTTATGTATATCCCTTAATTTTTAATGTAGTGATTAAAAAAAATAATTGTACGAAAAAAAAAAAACTGCAGTGAATCATAACGCGGTAGATAAAGGGTTAACATGAAAAAATATTTCAGTCCCCTCAGTTTCGTGTCAAAAGATTTTCACCTTAGTTCGACTAGTTTTACTGTGAATGAACAGATTTTTCTTTTCTAAAAAAGCTGTCAGTGACCGAAAGACCATGGAAGAGAGAGTGAGGAAGCATTAGCTCTGTCGGAATTTCGGTTTTGATAAAACGTTAGAAAAACAAGATCAATGATATTGCTTTTGTGCAAAACTTGTGAATCCCAGGAATCAGGAACTCCTTAAAACCTTAGAAAAAGTAACAGATTAAAATCCTGAAAAACAATCTGCAAAATGGAACCGAACGTAGTATGTGCAATGGAAAACGAGGCATTCAATTTTTGATTCTAAGAGGATCAGAATCGTTGAAAGAATATGTGGGAGCTGAAGCTACTCTAAAGTGTAAAATAGTAGTAGTCCAGAGTTTCTCAAACTGTAGAGCACGTCCCCGAGGGGGTAACCCTACGTGAGGGGCGCGAGCATATCGAAAAGTCGAAAATAAAAGATTTAAAATAATTATTAATTTAGTGAAAGGAAACAAAACAAAATTCATCCTAACAAAATAATAATAAGAACACATATTCATATTGATATGAAACTTATTAATGCATCAGTACGTCAAAAAGTATTTCATGATTAATTTATCAATACTAAATTAAAAACAAGTTCAGATATTACTAGTGACTTCCATGGGCTTGTAATATACAAAATTATATATAAAATATAATAATTATCTTGATAATTTGTGCAGTTTATAATTAAAGTCGCATTGTAGCTTTAGAGTCGATATATGTGCATTATTATTGCATTCAATACATAGTTGTTATATGGGGGAAAGGGGGGAGATAAAAATTATGACTGAAAGTTGGGTCACAAATATTTAAAGTTTGAGAAGCTTTGTAGTAGTCGAATGTGAATATTTCTTATAAATAAAAGTTGGATATTTTTCACACAGTGTCATTAATGACACACACACAAGCTTGTGCACACGCACACAAAAGCTTAATTACCTTAAAATCCTTTAACAAGAAAAATCTTATTAAGAATCTTATTTTTTTTAAAACGAAACACAGTAATTTTAAGGGTTTTTTACACATTTTACAGTTATATTATAATTTTACATTTTAATATATGAGCTGAATTCGTATAGCAAAATAAAATTATTTATATTAGCTATAAATAATTTCGCTCAGTCAACGTATAAAACTTTTAAAGCATTTTATTTAATTTAAATAACTTTTTCTCTTGAATTTAAGTTAAGGATTTTTTACGTCTAAGATAATACTAAGACTTTAGCACAGACAACATGTATCAAAGCTCAGACGTAGTAAACATCATTACCTTATCATGATTTTGCTTGTAACATAAAATATATAAATTTAATAAATTAAATATGGCGATGAAGAATAAATATTAAGCTCAATGTTTATAGAAGCACATAGTTTTTTGTTACAAATGTGACATTAATAATCATTAAAAAGTCGTAAATGCAGCAATTGCCATTTTTAAACTTTTTGATGAAATATTTTTTGCTATTTTAAAAAAATACATTAAGAAGAATATGAACATAAATATAATAGTTTATCTAAAACACTAATTACCCCATCTCTTTATTGGATAAGGAAATAACATTTATTCATATAAATGCATTTACTATTCATGTTTGTTATATCCCTAGTTCTTAAAGTCAATTTTATTGAAAGTTTATGAAAAGTATTACTTAGAATTATGAATATGTTTAACGTCAGAGCATATTTAGAAATATATTTTAATTATATAATATCTTCCAAGCTTGTGTGCAAGGAATCTATTTGAGCTGTTCTTGTTCACGTTCTTTTAGTAGCATTAAGACTCATTTGCGTTTTTTTAAAGTTTTCTTTTCCAGATATATTTATCTATTTTTACATAAACTTTAGAATTTTGTGAATAGATGGAAATGTTTTTTTCATGGAATAACTGCAAACATATTTTGTTTTATTGGGTGTTGTGGGTTCTAAATTTGTTTCAAAGCTGGTAATGTTGTTATAAACTATTTCAGAATTAGAATTTATCAATATAATTTCTCTTCATAACATACACGCTATAAAAAAAGGAAAAATGAAGCAACTATTATTTTATTAATAATGAGAAATTCTTTGAAATGATTGATATTAATTATTAAGCAAATTATATAAAATATCTGCATTTTTGTAAAGTTGTTAAACATAGACAACTAACTATGAGTGTTTTCTTCAACTTTTTAACAGAAAAATATGAAACTATTAGATTAATCACGCAAAGTGTTGATTTAAATAAGTAGATATAAATTAGAAATCACTTTCATTAAGTTTAACGAAGCTCAAATATTCCAAGTTATAGATTATGTTACATGGCTTCATAATAGAAGTTATAACCACTGGCTATCGTTCACTTTTAACCCTTTCTAAGGCCGTGGTAAGTATATTAGCTGCCCTTCGGGTATTGTGGTTAGCGATGCTGACTGCTGTGCCATTAGGGCCTGAGTTCGAATCCCGGAGAAACATGGATGCTTGTAAACGTATAATCCATTCGCGGCATTGGGGTACTCTAAATAGCTGTCGAGTTCCAAATCCTCTCGTGAGATTGGTGGAATGGGAAGAGAGGTGGGAGGCCTCTGAACGCCCCCAGAGTGTTCTCCCTCTAAATAAGGATTGAACCCAGCCAAATCGTACTGTTACCTGTATAATGCTCAAAGCTACGGCTAACGATAGGCGTCACTTAGACCTTTGCCATGATGAATTTCGAGGGCCTCGTCTGACCTTTGCCGATCAGGTGGCATTAGTAACAACAACAACAATAAGTATATTAACCGCCAATTGCATTACATCCATGGCAATTTAATTTACTACTTTTCATTTGTGCTACTATCCACTGAAAACTTGTGAAATTTTTTCAAAAAAATTACAAACCCTTATACAGCCTGCTGCCAACCACCTCCCTCCCACAATTGCAGGATTAACCCCTTAAGCGGTTTGCCTGTACAACGCATAGGTTCCTGAAAGTTGGTAGTACCTGATTGGCCCATACGTTGTGCAAGCACTGATGTTTTCTTTCTTTCTTTGATTTGAGCTTATTTTTAATTCTTATGGGATATTATTTGGTGCTAGTAGTTTGAAAAGGAGATGCAGTTTGTCTATGATACTAAAATGCCTTTCGTCCGGCGTTTTATTTATTTATTTTTTTATGGTGAAGGCGGAAATTTGTCTGGTGTTTAGTTATAAACAATAAAAAAAATGTGCCTTTTGTAAGCCTTTTGGATAAGAAAAATGACTACTTAAGGGGTTAAGAAGAGACTGAAAATTATCTTGGCAATTGTCAGTTCATTTATTCTGCGGAAATTATGCAGAGAGGATATAAAACCAACTAGGTTTTCGTTCGGCTAACACTCTAAATGAATTCTGTATTTTCAAGTTTGAAAACGAAACAGACGACCCATAAATTTTCTGGGCAGTAAAAAAATGGTTACAGACGAAGTGAGATTAAATAAAGTTACCAACATATACCAATTTTAAGGAATATATACAGATGTTTGTGCTCCACTAAGGCACATTAAAAGAAAATAAGGTATGTGTGCACAAGTTGTGATGTCCCGTTATGAATATTTCCATGTTTTATAAAATTTCATGAAAAATAAAATTGTAATTTTTCTCCTATGAATACAAAATTGCTATAATATACAATTCCTTTTTTCATTTTGGAGTATTTACAAAAAATATGTTTTATAAATATAAAACAAAAAAGAAATAAAAAGCATAAAGTTTCTTTTTTTTTAGTAGCTTCCAATGTGTGGTGGTAAATATACTTACCACCAAAAAAATCGTGCTAAAAATCAGATTAATTTTATTTAATAAGCTAAATAAGTTTCTTTTCTTAAGTCAACCACAATTCCAAAAACATTTTAATATACCTTTACTAGAAACAAATGGTTCGTTAAAGGGTTAAGAATCAAAACTGTGCAGAAAAATAATAACCAGAAGCTTTGAATTCGAAATCATTAATCAGAAATGCTTTAACTAACAGACTAAGTCTAGCATGCTTTCCTTGAAAATGGTTCTATGTTTATCATATGCCGAAACATAAAAGTAAGGAAGTAACTTTAAATGGTTCCATTTTCGAAGTTTGTGTAACAATTAAGCACACGACGGTGATTTTCGGTGAATTTCTGTGAAAAACGAACAGCATTTCACTCTCTTTAATCCCAGAAAAGAGGAATTTAATGTCGCAACAGGAAAAACAACGATGGTAATGTTCCTCAAACGCCATTTTGAGCCATATCGACTTCTGCAATATTTGTAACATAGGAGAGGCAGCTGCTTGCTTCCGCCGTTAGTAGTTTTATCAAACTGGTTTTATTACTTTTTATCACTAACAGTTAGTTCTTGTTGAACTAAAAATAAATTTCCACAATTTTCGAATGCATAAGAATTAAACAGTTTCATCGAACGAGGTTTGATAATAATGCTTTATTCATACTTTTTTAAATCGGAATTTATTAAAATATGTAAGGTATAAATTTAATTTAAACTGCCCAAATATTCTTTAACGAATCACATATAAAGAAACGTTTTAAGGTATCCGACTATGTTCGGAACCGTGATTTTTCAAATGCTTACAAACGAATTGTTTTTTTTTTAATATTTAGGGTCACTTAGATTAGAATATACGTATGAAATTGTTTTAAGAATATTATTATAATTAAAAATTATTTAAATGTAATATTTTGGCAAAAACTGAACATAGAATTATTTATTGCCAAATATTCTTCCTTTATGGAAAATGATTCTGTAATAATAATATTCTGTTTTTATATAGATAGCTATTTTTAAAATATATAATTTAGAAGTGGATTTATCTATATTTTATAACACATCAGAGTGGAGAAATTTTAACAGAAAAACTGTGATAGTTATTGCAATTGGTAGTAACTCTGAAAATAATGTGAATTTTTCAAAAGTCGTACTTCAGGCCCTCTGGAGAAGTCTTAACTATATATAAGCAAAATATTATTATTATAGAAGCATTTTTCATAAAAGGAGAATGTTTTGAAAAAAGGTAATTCAAAGTTCAATTTTTGCCAAAATGTTGCATTTAAATAATTTTTTAGGATAATAATATTCTTAAAAGAATTTTATACATGTATTTTAACCTAAGTGGCATTAAATATTAAAAAAAAAATAATCGCTTGTACGCTTTTGCAAAATCATGTTTCCGAACGTAGTAGGATATCTTAAGAAAAGATACAATAAATATTTTACATTTTCACGGAACATAAGTCAGTTATTCTTGGAATTTTTTAAAAATGTAAATAGAAATGTGTGAGATATAAAATCTTATATATATTTAGAAACACTTTATTATTTCAAAAGATAGAGTTCTTATTTTCTTTCATGGAACACACACAAAAGAGTCAAAAACGTATTGTAAATAAGTTTTACAACTATAGATTCAGCAACCAGTTTAAATTTAAACACTCAAAGCATTTACAAAATTGCAACTAAATCTAGCGCAACGTAAATTGAATCGAAGAACATCTAAAGCTGGTAAAGGAATATTTCAAATGCTTGAAATATTATTTTTAAGAATAATTTTATTAATTAATTTGACTTACTTTTTTAACTCACGTTTTTGTAGATGTGTGCAGTTTTCCCTTTATTTTAAAGAAATAAATTTAAATATATATATATTTAAATTGATTGCATAAAAATTTTGGAGCAGCATATGTGCTTTTCTTACAGTAAAAAAATTATACTTTAGAAATACTTCATATACTTGAAAATTCGAATATATTCGCAATATGAAATGATACTTGCTAATATTTTGGATCTCTCTCTCTACTCTCTTTATATATATATATTGTGTGTGCGTCTGTACATATTTGTATATCAAAAAGTAAGAACCAAACTTCTATATATAATGCACGGGTTCGTAAAATTTCAAAAGTGTAGTTTGTTAAATATTTTGAAATTTTTTATAAGGTTTTTGTGTGTGTGTTATGTCTATATAGTATAAATATACGCAATCAAATTTATAATTAAATATGTTTATAAACGTAAAAAAATAGATAAATATGTCTGACCATTACAATTTCTGATAGGTGTAGAGAGAAAATTTGAATAAAAAGTATATGCATATAAAAAATTTAATGAAAGTTATTATTTTTAGCGTTTTGTATAGAATATTTAGATAAGTTAAGATGTTCAGAATACAAAAAAAAAAGAAAGATAGAGAGAGAGATATGAACTCTAAATACCGTAATTTATTCTAACCTTAATAACTTTCAAAATGAAGTTTTAGGGAAATTTTAATTTGACCAAGGGAAAAAAAAATATCCTTAAAACAAGGCAAAATTATCTTTCAAAAAATTAATACATTTCCAATATTTTTACTAATTTTTAATTACAAAAACAAATCAATATATTCAGTTTAAAAAAAATTATAAGTGCTAGAGCAAAAAAGATAGAAAAAAAATTGTTAATGAAAATGAAAATATTCTTTTTAGAATTTATGTTAAGGTTAGTACCAAACAAACTAAATAGTTTTGAAAAAATAAAAAGAAATTCTACTAAATCCTTAAAATGGGGAGAAAAAACATTTTTCGAGCGTCTGCATAAAGTTTATACAAAAGATCAAAGAACACTATCTCTTTTTTAATTTTGATAGAATTCTAGCAAATACCTACCTATTGTGTTTAAATAGCCTTTGAGCAAATTTGTTTGAAGTTTTAATAAGATTATAGCATTAATTAATTATCAGATACTAGCGCTAATCATTAAACTGAGAACGACGTTGATGTATTCGGGACTAAGAATGTTTTGCCAAACAAACAGGGCCTTTTATGTACATTGGCGTCCAATTCTGCATCTTCCTCCGGTATAAGGTAATCAACTTTTATGATAGGGCTCCAGCTATGTACTCGATTCAATTTTTACCTTGCTCTATATGACGTTTGGTAACGCAGTTTACCGTCTGCTTTCTTTGAAATAAAATGTATTCAAGTATTTTTTAGGGAAGTTATAATTCTTTACCCGACATTGTTCAGGTTAAATTTTACTGCTCTGAAACGACATCAAAGCTGAAGGATTTCTGCTTTCGTTAGGCTTAAAACTTTTCAAATAGTTTTTTTTGTTGTTGTTGTTTTGTGAATTAAATTAGCGAGCAGCAATAAATTAAACAGCATAATATGGTGTTTATTTAAATACTTAAATAGGATTTTTAAATTTTTACTGCTATATGAATAATTCATTGGAGGTCATATTTTCATATAGACTATTCAGTGAAACAGATGATATTTGTTAAAGAGATGGACACTTTATAAATATGACGCATGTGAATTAAGAAATTAAAATTAAAATCATTTTCATTTAAATCAATGACAGACCCTGATTATACTTAACTAAAATCTTCAAAACTATCCAACCTTCATATTCAACCCTGTTCTTTATCATAAGTAATAATTCCCAATAATAATTCAAGTTACAACAATTGTGTAAAGAAGAATACATTTTAAATAGAGATGTGTTTTTATTTATTAAGTTTCATGACAAATAAAAAATAAATAAATAAAATTCTGAGCAATGCAGTCTTATGATTTGTATGAAAATCATTATGTTGCAAACAACGATCTATAGTCAAATGTGCAAACAAGTAATATTAAAAAAAATAAGTCAATCCCTACTTAGGTCAACAGAGATAAATTATATTTTAGTTATTTTTTATCTAATAATTACAATTAATATAAATATGTATATACATATGACAGAATCACATTATAAGTGGCAAAATAGAAAGCGATTTTCCTTGCAATGTTCCATTTTCCTTTCTATATAGGATAATGGAATATTTTTTGTTATTATTTATTTATTAATTTAATTTAATTGTTCTAATAATTTAGTATTGTAAAAAAGGAATCACATTCTCAGAAATTAGGCCATTCCAGGTAGGATTCGAACCCACTATCTTTGGATTAGAAGTCCAACGCGCTATCCATTGCACTACAGGAACACAATGAACGATTTTCCTCTCTTTTTAAGTTATTGGACTCTTTTTTTTTTGTTACTATTTATTCATTTTTTTACTATAATTTCTGAATTTATATTTGAAAAAACTGTATTAATATCAAGTGTCATCCACAACAAATTTAAAATATTGTACTTGAATTCGATTGGAAGTAGATCAATTATTTATATAAACGATTGAAAATTTGAACAAGATATATATGTGTATAAATAAATAAATATATATAGAGAAAGAGTGAACTAATAGCAGGAATTGAAAAAAAAAAAAAAAGTAAAAGAAATCAAATGATACTTTTAATGCTAGTGTATATTTGTAAAAGATCTAAATCTTAGAAGTTGTAGATGGAAACTTATTCTACCGAAAAAAATACAAGCAAAGCAAAATTTAGGGGTTTTTTGGTTTTGGATTTTTTCCTTTACTCTAAGCAAAATTTCTTGGGGAAATATTTTCACTAAATATATAGAGATAAGTATTGGCAATGGACCTCTTCAGTTTGAATTACGGTCAAATAATGAACGAGTAGGTCCCCAGCACTCAAAACTTCCCCACCACAAAAATTGATATAAATAAGAAAGAGTATTAAAAAATGCATATTTCATTATAAGATTGTGAAGGGCTCATGCGTCTTTTCTTTAACATGACCTCTGGGTTCTTTGGGGGCCAAGATTAATGAAAAATCTTTTCCAACCAAAACCCAAGAAGCGAAATGTGAAAAAGAAATGCAAATAAGATAGCTTTTAAATAGCAGAAGTTTCAGTAAGTCGAATGACAATTTGGGGAATGTTTTGTGTGAAAGAGATTCAAGCGTGAATTGACAGCCAATTGTGAAGTTACCTTAAAGATAAACCATTAAGTCAAGGTGCATACCATTGCACGCGCGCCCAGAAGCCTCTTCATAAGATTGAATCTAAATGTGGATTAAGATAGGATTGATTATTTGATATTAGGACTTGTAATATTATTAGAAGTGAGAGTAGGTGGATTAATTATTTATAGTTGTCTAAGTTACGCGATTCGGTTTAACTATTACTGTGTGTTTGTTCATTGTAGATTCTCGCCTAAATAATATTATCTAAATTGTTAAACATTTAAGTTTCATTCTTAATAAAGTCATATTACGAATTATAAAAATGTCTATTCCTTTTGCAAATCCTACACCTCTAGCTCACGTTGACTATCAAAGAATCGGTCACCCAAGGGGGATGGTATCACAAGATTAATATTATTATTTCATTAAATAATATACTTCTTAATATTATTAACACAATTATTTTGGGTTTTATTAAAACAGCAATTGGAATCCAGCCACGAGTCTGTTACCTTGACCACTAGGCTACCGAGGGCACTAAAACTGTTTTAACAATATTATTAAAAGAAAAAAAAATATCTAAATGCTTTTTTTTTTTGGAAAAAAAGGAAAAAAAAAACATAGTTTGAAAACATTCTCCTTTTATTAAATATGCTTCTATAACAATAATACTTGGCCTATATTATAAGTAACACTTCTGTACAGGTTCTAAATGAGGATTTATGAAATATATAATGTAGAAATTGATTTATTCATATGTTAATGTCAGAGTAGAGATATTTTAACAAAAAAAAACACCAGTTATTATTTAAATCAATCCTCACTCTGAAATTAAGGTGAATTTTTCAAAGTTCTTATTTCAGGCTCTGCCAGGATTTGGTATTATAGTTAAGTATAACCAAAATATTATTGTTATAGGAGCATTTTTCATAAAAGGAGAATGTTTTTAAAACATGTCATTTTTTTAAAAATTGCTTCCGCAAAAGTTGCATTTAAACAATTTTTTTTTCTTTTAATAACACTCTTAAAACGTTTTGACATGTATATTCTAATTCAACTGAAACTAAATATCAAAAAAAAATTATTCATTTATATTGTACATTTATATGCATTTTTTTTCTTTTAATAACACTCTTAAAACGTTTTAACATGTATATTCTAATTCAACTGACACTAAATATCAAAAAAAAAAAATTATTCATTTATATTGTACATTTATATGCTTATACTCTTTACAGTTTCGAACATAGTCAGTTATCTTAATGACCCGTCTTTAAAGATCATTTTGTATTAAATACACAGAAAGATATTTTGCTCTTTAATGTTTTATATAAGTTGTGAACAAAAACAGTCTAAAATAATTCTCAATTTTTTTTTCTTATAATTTAAAAGACTTCACCAAATCTGGTTTATAAGTGCTTATCTTAAATACCTCAAAAGTCCTTCTAAGTAATGATAGAGAACACGAACATAAATATTCTCGCTAGTAGTATATCCAGCACAGACACGTGCTACAGATGTAGTCATAACGAGCATTTGTGTACCAAATATGGCCTTCCCATCACCAATAATGACATCGTTAATCGCACAAATCTGCCATTAGCACATTCATCTGTGGACGAAAGCCCCACGTGTCATCTGGCAATTGTGAGAGATTACCGATTGCTTCTGTCAACCTCATTGTGTGTGTGTGTGGTTCCTTATTAGGTTACCATTAGCAAATGGAGAGATTTAAATCGGGATAATCATAAGCAAGTCACAGGTAAGGAAATATTAATGAAACGTTCGCACTGATTGGTAACAATTTTAGCTCCTTGGGAAATAAGTAAAAAAAAAGTATTTCTCAACTAAAAAAAATACCTGAAAAAGAAATTTTTTTTGCAATACTCGCGCATATTTTATTATAACATTTTAATGAGAGATTTAATCTTGATTTTCTTACATCTGAAGGACAACCTAAAGAATATAAGGGGAAAAAAAGGACAATATGTTTAGAGCAGACATTTTATTTGGCGACAAAATTGGTGACTTTCAATTAATGTTGTTTATTTGTACAAGAAAAAAAAACATGCGCGTGTGTGCAAATGACCACGCGATAAAGTGAAAACTTATGATTTATTCTGGGTAAGATCATCCAATTGTTCAGATATACTCTGGTTTCTTTTACGACATTTGTGCTTGAGTGCGTTAAGTAGTTCACTTTTTCGAGACCATTTATTGGGGGATTTTTTTATTTTATGCATTTTCTGTAAAGGGCAATGTTTAAACAAGTATGCATTCTTGTACGAGGGTTGGGGCATATGTCATGGGAACTATTTTTTTTTTGTAGATATGTGAACGGTGATCCGTATATGTGTCGTGTGGAAGTTCTACAGGCATAGTGTGTATGCAGAATAACACATGTCTCTGTGATAGCTGGTAGCAGAGCAGCGAGGGCTGTGAAATCAGTCGGTGTGTGTC
The DNA here is from genome assembly GCA_019973955.1 of Trichonephila inaurata madagascariensis. NCBI lineage: Eukaryota > Metazoa > Arthropoda > Arachnida > Araneae > Nephilidae > Trichonephila > Trichonephila inaurata. The sequence goes on along the minus strand of BMAV01015730.1, from coordinate 103,523 downwards.
GTGTGAGGTGGATGTAACCCGTGTTCAGTAGCGCGCTTAAATCAAAATAAACATTCTCCGAGGGAGAAATGCGATGGAATGTCACAGTGAATTAGTGGAAGCCCTTGGGAATAATGCCCTATCATACCGTACAGTAGCACGGTGAGTAGGAAAGTTTCAACAAGGATGTGTGTCTAACACTGATGAGCAACAAGGTAGGTTAAATGCTGACCCTGATGGTATTCAGCGCCTCCCACATCGTTATGGTGACAATAGCAGGGGACTACATTGAGGGTATTTAGCCCAGGTTTGTCAAGTCAACTTTATGTGTACTGTGTTGTCATTCTTTTGCACAGTGAAGGCCATATTGCCTTGTATACTACCGTAATTAGTTAGTGTGTTACGATATTTCATTGTTATTCATTGTCCACGCATGTAGTTAATACCTTGTCCATTCGTCTGTATATGTCACATTTTCCAACCGGACTGGTATCTTCAAGAAAAAAAAAAATAGTTGCCAAGACTTTTGCCCCAACCCTGGTATATTTATATATGATTATATACGATTTAAATGTCAATTAATCTCGAATTATTTAAAAATATTTATTTGTAAATTACTTATGTAGATTACATTTATGTAATATATATGTTTATATGGTATTTACGTACAATTGCAACAATGACAACTTTCAGGATAACTCACCAAGTTGAGAATTCTGATTTCCTATGTATTCTACGCGCTGAGTTGGCAACCAAGGGCTTCCTTTCATTTAATGTTATGAATTCTACTGTAATATTACTTAACTACCGTTTATATAATTTATATAACGCCATATAGTATGTAAAGCTGGGAAAATTTATGCCCTGAGAGCTGTTTACTTTTCTTAAAATTCTCTAAGTAAACGAAATGAGAGGGTTAGTACTTTTTCACAATTAATGTTTTATTTTCTCGTAATCTCTTTTGCCATCACTAATATTAACCAAAATATTGACATCCTTCTCGCCAATTAATTAGAATTTTGGATTTTAATTCTTTTGGCACATTTTTGTGCTTAAATGCTCAATCTACTGAATCAAAAAACGGATCCCATGTTTCTCGTTTCTTCCCATCTTCGATCTCCAACACTGGCAGGCATGCCGTGAGTTCGAACTCAGTACCACTAAAGACCCGCCGTATAGGGCAGCGATGCACGTTAAATCTGTCGAGAGCTGAAACGTCTCGCCGTTGGTGTGGTGGGGTAGTTAGGAGAGGGGGTGCCAGCTCAAGTGTCATTCACGTAACTTGACCATGGTTCAAAATTACGTGGTCCGTCGCCAAAAGCCCTCATGTAGTGTGAGACGTTAATATTCACTCACTCACTCGATCTCCAAAATAAAAAGCAATCTTTTTTTTCCCAATTATTTTCGCTTGCTTTTATCTCGTTCACTCGCTGGAGTTGAGAAAGAAAATAAGACTTACTGAAAAGGTTTACATGGAATTTTTACTTAAAAAAACAACAACACGCTCCTAAAAAGTTTTCTATTCAAAACTAAGTGACACGAGCCTTTTTTCAGACTAGAGCCAAGAAAAACCGAGAAACGTAGCGCAGCCAAACCTGGCGTTTCATTTAAATTCACTCTTCAGCAAAACGCGTCTAAAAAAGTTTTCACTTAAAAAAAAAAATTATACCTTCTTAATAACTAAAGCTTGTATCATCTAAACTAGAGTAAACTGGTATTAATGGTATTGTTTCAAAGGGATACAAAACCAGATATTTATGAATTAATTAATTTATTTAATCAAAAAAAGTTAAAATTAATTTCTAAAAACAATTTTACACAACATAATGCTATGGTTTTACAAAATTAAGTTGAAAATAACTAAGTAACCTGTATTTAAAATTTCATTTGTAGCAAGTGTTGGTTCTAAACATAATCGAAGAAAATTATTTGAGAATTATATCGTTACGTAGTTGATCGCTTTTAAAACAAGCAAGAAAAGTTAACGAAATGAAGATGCAGGGTGTTTTGTAATAATTATTGTATAATTCTTGTATATAAGTATACGTATACTATAAGTACGTATAATAATTTACGTATACTAATTATTATACGAATATAATATTACGTATAATATATATAAGTACGTAAGTAAGTTTTGTATATTATTCTCGAACTCTCTGGTAGTTACAGTACAACATAAAACATGCAACCCACACGTTTAGAGATTCAATCACATCCAAAAATCAGGAAAAATTGAACTCAATTCAAATTTGTAATCAATTTTTTTTTTTGCCTGGATTGTCTTCATATATACTGGGAAAAATCCTCTAAGAACTTCTAAATATTTTTTAAGAAATAACCAGCCTAAAATCTTTCGGATTTTTCTTAGGAAATCTATCTTCATCTACAAGTTTGCGCCTTGGAGAGATTTAGTAGTGCAAATTTCCTCAAACACTGTCATCAGGTTTCATTCATAAGACCTATTGTTGAAAAAGGCTTGTAACGATCGTCCGGGCTACAATACGCATTCGCCAGAAAAGTGAAATAAAGTTTAAACTTTCCGTAAAAATTACTACATTGCTTATGAACAAACGATAGACAATGGTTTTTTTTCAATATTTATTTGTTATATATGATTAATTAATATTTATAAACTGGTACATGACCCTTTAAAATGTCGTGTTTTCTAAAAATAATGAAAAGGGATTCCATGAAATTTTGAATTTAAATGTCCATGCTGTGAGAAGTCAAAGCATGATAAATTAATAAAGTGCTACAAATCATTTTTTGCCACACACAACAGCATGTAATAACTTAGATTTTCCATGATAATAAATTGGAAAAAAATTATCTATCGTTTTGTATAAAAAGATTTTGAAAAATGCTCAACAGAAAACTTTTATCGTCAAATACTTAAGACGTTTTTAAATTTTATTAGATAATTTTAAAAGTATTTCCACTCACAGAAACATTCGAGCAGAGTATTACAAAACTGCTCAACTACAGAATTCCTCAAAACTTTAAGTGCTTTTTTTAATGATGAGAAATGAGATACTACTTGAAAATATTGATATCTGTGAGTAAAGAAATATAAGAAGTTCATTAACTAATTATTTCTCATCAAAATTTGTTTCTTTTAAGTGATTAAAAAGGTCCAGAAGCAAAGAAATTCCGAAAGCTGATTAAACTGTTCTCTTTCGTTTGATTGCATAATATTACAAAAGAAAATATGTTCTTAAATATCTGTTTGATTGCAAATAAAAATATACTAGTTAATAAACGTGGAACGATATTCATTTGGAAAATTGGGACATGATATTCTTAATGGGTTCTTTTATTCCATATTCTTCTTATTTGAGAATCAATAATTATGACTAATATTACGTTTAAAATAGAGAAAAGTGTTAATAGTTAATGTTAATGAAAGTTAACTGGTCATAATATAAACAAGTAATATATAAAAAAAAATTTAAGTCTCAATTCCTAGTTAGATCAACAAAGAAAAATATTATTTTCGCTAATTTTTATTAAATAGTTACAATTAATATAAATATGTATATACATATTATAAATATATAATATATATATATAAATTATTATTTGTATTATATGCATATATATATATATATATATATATATCGATATAAATTATTATTTATATTATATATATATTTTTTAAGAGTTTTAAATAATTCACTTCAGTCAATTCATTTTAATTAATTATAATTAAATTATTGTATTTTTACCCAAAACAATAGTGTATAGAAATATTCAACTCAAATGAGCGCTTTAAAATGTGAGAATGTGAGAAAAAAACCTCTTCATGTTTTGACACAAGCAGCCAAAGGAGTCGCTAAGTCGCCAAAAATGATGCCAACGTGGCTGTATTTAAAATTCTTTGAATAATTAGTTTTAATCAATTAATTTTTATTAATTATAATTAAATTATTGTATTGTCATCCAAAATAGACATGTATGTAAAATTTCAGCTCAATTGAGTCCTTTAAAATGTATTTTATTAACGATTGAAAATTCCACCAAGATAAATAAACAAATATATATAGAGAGAGTGTGAGCTAATAGTAGGAATTGAAAAATATATCTTTCTACTAATAATGTAAAGAGTAAAAAGGACAGAGAATTTTGTCAGCTCAATAAATCACTTCGCTTTTTCATAGCAATAATCTAAATTGAAAAGCAATATATCACGTAATAGGTTAAATGTCCTGTATATGTATCATCTTATTTGTTTCAATATAAAAGGGGAATTACGATAATTTTGACCTTTATGGATTTGGATTTCAACAAAAAGTAGGAAAGAACAATGAGACCATATCCGCTTTTTAAATAAGAAATGTATAAGATAATAATTGTTTCAGAAGAAAGCAATCCAGACTCGAAACTAAAATCTTCTAATTTTGATTAAAATATTTCTAATTATTTTTCCTCAGTTTTTGAAAAAATATTTTCGTCTGAATGGTTTTATAAATCACAAACATGTTTTAATCCTTTACTAAGCTATTATTTTCTAATAATGATATTTTAAAATATTTTGGGGATTGAGATTGATTTATAAAAATAAATTTTCATTTAACTTATTACTTAAAATTAATTTGATTTTTAAGACCATTATTTGGGGATGAGAAGTATGTTTTTTAACGCCCACTGGAAACTAATCAGAAGTACGGCATTTTATGTCTTGAATTACCTTTTAATTTGCAAATACTAAGATCTACAAAAAATTATAAATTGAGCGTATTTTGCATTCAAAATTTTAAGAGTATATATGTATTACTTCCCATGAAATTTTACAAAACTGGGATCCAAACAAAGTGGGAAATTGCAAGGTGTACAAACGTATCTTGTCCTCGTGTGCTTTAGTAGAGCACAAAAGTAAACGTCTATATTTTGATACCACCCTCCTTAGGTGACCGTTTCTTTGATTGTCAGCGTGAGCTAGAGGTGTAGGATTTGCAAATGACTTCTTAATATGACTTTATTAAGAATGAAACTTAAATGTTTAACAATTTAGATAATATTATTTAGGTGAGAATCTACAATGAACAAACACACAGTAATAGTTAAACCGACTCGCGTAACTTTGACCACTGCAAATATTTAATCCGCCTACTCTCACTTCTAATAATATTACAAAACCTAATATCAAATAATCAATCCTACCTTAATACACATTTAGATTCAATCTTATGAAGAGGCTTCTGTGCCCGCTTGCAATGGTATGCACCTTGACTTAATGGTTTATCTTCAAGGTAACTTCACAATTGGCAGTCAATTCACGCTTGAATCTCTTTCACACGTAACATTCCCCAAATTGCCTTTCGACATACTGAAACTTCTGTTATTTAAAAGCTATCTTATTTGCATTTCTTTTTCACATTTCGCTTCTTGGGTTTTGGTTGAAAAAGAGTTGCCATTATTTTTGGCCCTCAAAAAACCCAGAAGTCATGTTAAAGAAAAGACGCATGAGCCCATCACAATAATTTTTGTAAAGTTTTAGCGTATGGTCGTCAGCTTTAGACAATCGTACGTCATCTGGAGTAGTTGTTTTCTTTCTGCTCAGTAAAGTTACATGTCATCCAATACGTTTACGACTTGAATGTCCAAAATAAGTTGTGCTAGGAGAAGTCGACCAACACAAATCATCGATGAGAAAATGCAACCTTCGACAATAAAGTTCGGTGAATGAAGTCAGAACGGGTGATCTGGCAACACTGGCGAAACAAACGCTATACATGTGTAGCAGCAGGTGTTGACGATCTACCTCCACCGTTGTTCAGTTGAGACTCATTTGTGTTCCTTGTAAGACTTGTTTTACAAAGTGCTTGTTTAGTATGTTTGTTCTTAACTAAAAACAGAAAAAAGAACGGACAAAATATCAATTTAAAGCTTTGTTTTAAGTTAGGCAAGACACCAAAAGAAACTTATGTGATGCTGGTATGTGTTTATGAAGATCAAGCACTGTCCATGAAGTGTGTGTACGAGTAGCCCACCCGTTTTCGAACAGCAGGGAAAATGTTACTGACAACCCCCATAGCGGAAGACTGGCGATCTCCGTTAGTGATGAAAACATTGAGAAAGTGAGGAAATGAATCACTAAGGATCATCAATTAAATGTGTGCATGATAGTTGATGAACTGCAAATTAACCGTGAATCCATGCGACAAATCGTTACCCAGAATTTAGGGATGAGAAAAACGTGTTATCGATATTGTTGATATTCTTAGCATCCAACAAAACGTGACGAGATTGTTGAACTCCATCCCAAAAGAAGACTTCTTACAAAGTTCCCAGGACATGTATAGCAGATCTCAGTGGTGCATAGCTATGAGAGGTGACTATTTTAAAGGGAAGTAAAGTAACTTTCATTAATATTTCATCTACGTTAATGTTATTGGCCTATTCACCGAACTTTGTTGTCAGAGGTTGTACTTTTCCACTGATATTTAAAAATTAATAAAGTTGGTTGTACAAATGATTTACTTTATAAAAGGCTAACCAAAAAGAATTGAAAACTAATTAAGTTAAGAATACATAAAATATCTTTGCTTTTGATGAATAGTTTCTAAACGAGATTTTAATTGATTAGTGACTGTTATGCCAAGTGAAATGATGAATTACTAGTTTTTAAAAGTGTCATAAAGTTGGAAAAATATAGTTTCACTTTTTTTTTGTGGTAATAAAGTAGGTTCAGTAAAATGGAGTTTGATTTTCATAATTCAAAACTAATTAATCAACTTAATTGATATCCATAATGATATTAATTTTGAAGTTCTTCATTATAAATATCAATGTTTTGGGTTTAAGGAAATCCATTTCGACAGTTAACTTAATTTTGGTAGTTTTGTTTAATAATAATTCGTTGGAAGTCACACTAATTACAGGTAGTTAAAAATAAATTATTGTAATTAAAAAATATTTAATTGTATAACACATTTAATGAGTTTTTCTAACATTAATCGATTTTCTTTCTTCTTTGTATTTTTGTGAGATATTCTCATTTTAATAAAAAAAAAGTAATAAATTTCTTTCAGATAACAGTTAAAAAAAATTTTTTTTTAAGACTGTGACAGAAAAATGAAGTTAGCCTTGATTAAAAGATAAGTATTAAATATTTGAATATTTTAAAATTTCTACACTTAAAAAGTGCTCGGGTCAAACATAAAGTTCAGTGCTTAAGCGTGAAATTAATTTTAGGAAGAATTAAAAAAATCATGTTTTAAAAGTTATTTGTCAGAATGAAAAGTTATTGTTTTAATTAAATTTATACTCTTATATCAAATTATATAAAAAGCGATTCAAAGTTTATATCATCATTTATTTAGAAACTGAAATTAATTCCATAAAAGAGAAAACTGTCTTTTAATAATAATTACTTTAAAAAAACGCTCATAAAAATATACATGAGATTAAGGAAATTAAAGTGCGTTACTATTAATGTAAGTATATTTCGAAAAAAAAAAGTTCTTTTTGATATACAATAATCTTGAAAATTAATTTGAAATAATTAAATTAAAAAAATTAATAACTTCAGAATCATAATTAGCTTGCTAGTATATTACATTTATACAATAAAAATAGTCAATGGATAAAATAAGTCTGAAAGTATTAATTGGTATTTTTTTTTTCAAAATTTTATCTTTTAAGTTCAACAATTCTGAAATTAACTTAATTTTTAAATTAATTTTATTCCATTTAAATTTTAATTTAAGTTCTTCAAATTCCGTTTAAAATCAGCATGAGGAATGTATAATAATAGTTTGCAATAATATTTTTATTAATTAATATCGAAGTTCTCAAACGATTTTACTTAAAATACATCAAAGTGGTATATTTTATAGCAAAAGTAAAAATACTGGTAAAATAAATGATTAATTTTAAAGAGGATATTATAAGATTTTCGGTATAAAAATAGTTCAAGCTTTAAATATTATGTTTAATTTCTACGGTTCAAAAAGTGTGATATAATATATAGTTTCCTATCATTTCACATGTACACTTATATGTTTTAAGATTAAAGTACATGTAAAATCTCTGACAATAAAGTTCGGTGAATAAATTCAGAACGGTCGATCTGGCAACACTGCAGAAACAAACCGCAGTACATGCGTAGCGGGAGGTGTTAACCATCTACCCCCCCCCTACCCCGTTGTTCAGTTGAGACTCATTTGTGTTCCATGTTAGACTTGTTTTACAAAGTGCTTGTTTAGTATGGCGGTTCGTAACTGAGAACAAGAAAATGAGCGAACAAAAGATCAATTTAAAGTTTGTTTCAAGCTTAGAAACAAAGAGAAACTTATATGCGATGTTGGTACGTGTTTATAAAGATCAAGTGTGTGTACGAGTGGTTCATCCGTTTTCGAAAAGCAGGGAAAGTGTTTCGGACAACCCTCGGTAGCTGATGACTGGCGACCTCCATCAGTGACGAAAGCATTGAGAAAGTGAGGAAATTAATTACTAAAGATCATCAAATAACTGTGCGCATGATAGCTGATGAACTGCAGATTAATTGTGAATCCACGCGACAAATCGTTATCCAGAATTTAGGGATGAGAAAAACGTGTTATCGATTTTGACGATATACCTAACATCCAACGTAACGTGTGAGGAGGCTTTTGAACTCTATCCCAAAAGAAGATTTCTTGCAAAGTGCCCAGGACATGTATAGCAGATTTCAGTGGCGCAGAGTTATGGGAGGGGACTATTTCGAACTACAGTAAGGTCACTTTCGTTAATATGTTATCTACAATAATGTTAAAGGTCTTTTCATCGTGTAAATATTAAGTAATCATTCAAATATAGGAAAAATTCATGCAACTTCGGAATGAGTCATAATTTATTTTTGGAATTTTCATGCAATTATAGTAAATTTTTCCTCAAACATGTAATTATTAAGATACTCCTACAATTTTATTATAGCACAGATTGCCACAATTTCGTATAAAAAAAATGGAGAGAATAGTCAAATAATAATTGACTCCATTATTGCTTTTCTGTATCATTTTTTTAGGAACCTCAAAAATGTTCTAGCCATTCACCAAATAACCCTTCCAGAACATTCTGTTCCTAGAAAAATACTGAAATATATATTTAATTTCTTACCAAATTTGGTGACTTAAGGTATCCGACTACGTTCGGAACCGTGATTTTTCAAAAGCGTGTAAATGGATAATATTTATGATATTTAGTGTCACGTAGATTAGAATACATGTATAAAATTGTTTTAAGGACATTATGATAAAAACAATTTATTTAAATACAATATTTTGGCAAAAAAGTAACTTAGAATAATTTTTTTTCCAAATGTTCTCCTTTTGTAAAAAATGCTTCTATTGTATTAGTATTTTGCCTGTATTCAGCTCAGACCTCTGTACAGAGGCTCAACTAGAATTTTTCAAATACATAACTAGGAAGTCGGTTTATCCATGTTTTACGAAAACAGAAGAGAGAAATTTTAAGAAACTATGCCGATAATTATTTCAAAGGGTTGTAACTCTGAAAATAATGTGAATTTTTCAAAAATCATAGTTGAGCCTCTGTACAGAGGTCTGAGCTATATACAGGCAGAATATTAATACAATAGAATCATTTTTTACAAAAAGAAAAAATTTGGAAAAAAGGTTATTCTAAGTTAATTTTTTGCCAAAATAGTGTATTTAAATAATGTTTTTTGTCATAATGTCCTTAAAACAATTTTATACATGCATTCTAATCTAAGTGACACTAAATATCATGAAAATTATACATTTATGCGTTTTTTTAAAATCATGGTTCCGAACGTAGTCGAATACCTTAAGAAATCCGACTACGTTTGGAACCTTGATTCAGCACACGCGTTTAAATGAATAATATTTATGACATTCAGTGTCACTTAGATTAGAAAATGTATATAAAATTGTTTCAAGAATAGTATTAGAAAAAAAATTATTTAAGTACAATATTTTGGCAAAAAATTAACTTAGAATAACCATTTTTCAAAATGTTCTCCAATTGTGAAAATTGCTTCTTTTATAATAATATTTTGTCTGTATATAGCTCAGACCTCTGTCCAGAGGCTCAACTAGAATTTTTGAAATATATAGCTTAGAAGTGGGTTTATCTATATTTTATAACAACTCAGGGGAGAAATTTTAAGAAAAAAACGCCGATAATTACTTCAAATGGTTGTAACTCTGAAAATAATGTGAATTTTTCAAAACTCTTAGTTGAGCCTCTGTACAGAGGGCTGAGATATACACAGGTAAAATATTATTACAATAGAAGCATTTTTCACAACAGAAGAACAGTTTGAAAAAAGGTTATTGTAAGTTAATTTTTAGCCGAAATATTGTATTGAAATAATTTTTTTTGTCAAAATGTCCTTAAAACAATTTTATGCATGTATTCTAATCTAAATGACACTAAATATCATGAAATTTATCCATTTATGCGCTTTTTTAAAATCACGGTTCCGAACGTAGTCGGATACTTTAACTATATTGGTCTACCAAATTTGTCGACAAGGCCACTCCAATTCATTTCCATCAAGGATGAAATGAATCTAATTTATAAACAAGTCAAAGTCAATAAGAATTTTGTTTGTGATTGATGAAATGTTAATACAGAAAGAAATATTTGAAACAAAACACCAATAAATTTATTTTACTGTCGATTATATCGATACACGCCATGTATATATATATACATACATGATGTGTAACTGTTTTTACTTTATGTTTTTGTTTCAAATATTTCTTTCTATACTAACATTCAAACAATCAGGAAACAAAATTCTTATTGACTTTGATTTGTTTATAAATCCGATTCAGTTCATCCTTTGTGGAATATTCATGAAACATTTTAATCATCTCTTTGGAGATGTATTAAAGTGTTTTGCTTCTGAAAATACCTTAAAGGGAGAGAATAATTCAGTTACTAAAAACAATCTTTTCCTTTTGAACGAATGAATTCAATAGTTTTCATCAAAATGGTTTTTCTGTAATAAAGTATTGAAAGTCGAAAATTTGATTAAATCAAAGGCAAATAAACGCTTTCTCTAGAAATTCTAAGGGCTATTTATAAATCGAGAATAGGATGTGAAAGTAATTTCAAAAATACTATTCCATGAGGATTACATTTCAAAACAGCATGTAACGGTCCAGCATACATTTGACAGAAACAATATCCAATATTCCAGAGATAATACATTTTAGAGAATTGTATTCATATTTTAAGGGGGAAGTAGATGGAAAAAAATAAATATGAACAAAAATCAAATTAGGTTCAAGATTAAAAATAAAATGGTTTTTAAAATTGAGTTCAAAGGCAAATTGGATTGCAAATCAGAACAAAATTGATATAAATTGAGTTAATATTTAGTCATTTTTCTGATAATCATATTTAACTTAAATATTGAAGGACTTTGTATCTTCTAAGGTACTTTGCACATTCTGTGAAAGTGAAGATAAAGAACTTTGGAAGAATGCAAATTAAAATAATTTAAGACTTTGAAATAAAAGTTTCTCATTAAATATTCAACCTTAATACAAACATGATATCGGATAAAAATTATTAATTTATATATTGAAACTTATAATACAATATAAAAAGTACAATAAACACAAAAAAGGGGATAATTTATATGAAAGTGCAGTAAAACCTATATCAAAAACAACACTCACACACACATACATAGAGAGAAGGGATGCAAACGCATTTCTTAAAAATTATCACAAAGAAAAGCATGCTGCCATGAAAAATAATGAAAATATGAAACATCCTCTTTTTCATATTCTTCACTATATTAATATTATTGGTATAGTATCTCCCAAACAGTCCACTGCGTGTCTCCTTTAGTCCACGACGTGGCCGCTGCAGAGGAGCGGTCATTGTCTCGAAGTCATGGCTGATGTTTGTATTGAGTCATGGGTTTGAATCCTGCTTTAAATAAATATTCACTAATGTGTGGTGCACGTTGCAAGAAAGGCATAACAGCGCATGTATCGTTTTCTTCACTTGTATGTGGTTAAAAATTAGGGGGTCTGACACTAACAGCACTTGTATTAAAGGACGATACGTTAATAAATACGTCAATAAACAATAATTCAATCAATAGTACGTGTACTAGAGTTACATAATTAGTACTTTACAGTTTTCTTTTTTTCAATGGGGTTGCGTATTAGTATGTTTACCATTGTAGACCTAGAACATTCCCGGGAGCTGGTATCTCTTTTTAGTGCGGCACCATATACTTGATACCAATTACAGGAACTAATTTTGACGCTCAGTTTCATCCCAGAGGGAGACACCTGAGCTCTAACGATGCGAACTTGTTCTAGGAAATTAATTTTGCCAAGAGCATCTAAGCCAAACAGGCACTCAAGGGATATTTTACATGCCACATCATCATTCGACATGGGGCATGTCGATTTCCTGCATCACGGAAATCCGCCGACTCCAGTCGGGGTTGAATCTGCAAACTTATTCATACAAGGCTATTGCTAAACCAACAACGCCTTCCAGCCGGCATTGCTTTAAAGTAGAATATCTCAATCACATTTCCCAATCTCATGTCCCATTTTTTCTCCTACATAAGTATTAATGATCTTGGTACACGGAGAGGTGAAAAACACGAAATAAAAATTTAGTTCATACTTAATCATAAAAAAAGTTTTAAAAACTCGTTGTAAAAATGAATTGAATTTCTCTTATTATTACGAAAAAAGTGCATGATTAGAGTAATTAAAGTGAACTAAGGATCTCCTTAACATGAATGACCACGCTAGCCGAGTCATGGTCAAAACTTTGGTCCTGGTGCCACTGGAGACCCTCCCCCCTTCCTCCTCCAGTGTAAACGGCTGATGCTTATTAAATATTTCCCTAAATATTTCCCGACTTAAAACACAAACGAGAGCGTGGTGTGAAAGTTTGTTAAGTGAGGGGACTGATCAGATATCTTCCGTGACAATTGCTCAAAATTACAATATCTGTTCCCAGTAGTCCTAGTCTAGTTTTAAAATTTGCGATATTAATAAAAGTCAGATAAAGTCAGAGCCATTCTGTAAAAGATTAATACCGACGGGTTTGTTTTCAATTCCTATTATTAGATCACACTTTTTATATATCTTGTTCAAATTTTATAAATAATAAAATAATTTTATTCATCCACTCAAGTTCCAATACATTTTTTAAAACTTGTAGTGGATGACACTTGATGTTAATATAATTTTTTCCAAATATTAATTCATTAACTAAGTTTTATTTTTTAATTTTAAATTTATTTTGCATTATTTCTGGCGAAGCTAGAGCTAGCTGCAACAGATGATGCCACCAAAATAGGAATTGATTTAAAAATTTTTTTATATCACTTGTTTTTATTATTATTAGTTGTTATGTGTAAGAATGGTTTTTGTGTGTGTTTGGATAAAATTTCTACGATTCTCCGTTCGAAATTTAGTTGCGAGACCTCAAATAGGGACACAAACCTTATTTCAAAAAGACCAGCTTTAAAACCCCGTTCATTCAAACAGACTAGTCATGAAGCTTATTTGACACTATTTCTCCCAATAACAGTGCCAGGAGATTGATTGATTGAATATTAACGTCGCACTGTTCAGTTACACAAGGGCTTTTGGCAAAGGACCACGTAATTTTGAACCATGGTCAAGTGACGTGGATGACACCTGAGCTGGCACCCCCTCTCCTAACTACCACATCACACCAACGGGAGGACGTTTCAGCTCTCGACAGTCAGTGCCAGAAGAGAGAGGTTCATTTAATAGAATAATTTATAAGCGCTGTGAAGACAACATTATGAAAATAAAGGTTGTAGAAATATAATTTTCTATGTTTCCATTATTTTTTAGTTTTATATATATGATAATATAATATATAAATTTAATAATTTGTAATTGACTTTCATTCAGTAGGTAAAAATATTAAATTTTTTAATACCTTTATTTTAATTTATTGAAAACTTTAAGATAAATTTAATTTTAAAATTAAATTCTACTGAGGGAAGGTTAAATATTGAGTAAACTGCAATATATTTAATTCAGAAAATTCCAAAAAAGTATATTTTGAAAAAAAGGATGGATACATTTGAAATGCTAATAAAAAAATTTTTCAATATATCTGCATGTAATACAATATACAATCAATTAAGGACTTTTCAATATAAAAGATTAATGAAATATTTTAAAGAACTTTGAAGACAACATGACAAAAATAATGGCTGTAATAATAAAACTTCATATATAATAAAAACATAATTTTTGATTAAAATAATATTTCCCTTAATGAATTTAAATATAAAATTTTTTAGTAAGAACCTTCTTTTAATTTATCTAAAACTTTTATTTTAGAAATGAATTGTAGAGATAGAAAATAAAATATTGAGTAAATTACTATATATTTATTTCAATATATTCCAATGTAGTATATTTTGATGAAAGGGATAGCAAAAATATATACCGTAATATTAATAAAAGTTTTCAACATATTGCAGCGTAATAATTAGTGTCTACTTAAAATAAATAAATTTAGTACTATCGATGTGAATTATGGATCCAAATTTCTTATTTATTGAACATCATTTCTGTTTCAGCTTATTATATATTTTATGTCTGCTACATTAAGAAATATTTTTGTGCTTGAATACAATATTTTAATCTTACTTCTCATAAATATTAAAAGAGCGCTGAACGAAAAACAAAGAATGCTTTATAAATTCCTCCTACTCATTTTATTAAATAGTAAATTCTAACCATATGAGCAAAAACATGAGCTAATTATCAATGTCTTAGATGATGCATTGATCATGAAACAAAAATAAAACACTGAAGTTTTCTAAGGATTAAAAACAATAAACAGAAGAGTTTAAACAATTTATCAAACTCGGTTTTTAGAAAATAAATGTTAATTAAATTGTTTTTCCAACAGTGATTCCTTTTTTGTTTTGTAATATGCTTCTGAATGGAAATTAGAATCAAATCTCAATTTCTTGAGTAGAAACTACGCTAAGAAAACTCTCGAATTAACTATTTTATAATAGCATAAGAAAATAAACAAAATAATTAAGTTTTTAAATTAAAAAAAAAACCTATGAAGAAACTTTTGAATTTTATATTGAATCTTTCCATTTGTTAGAAATGTAAGTAAAAATATTTTAAAAACAAAAATGTATTTACTTAAACACCAAGAACATGCGATAGTACAAAAAAAAAATTCATTCTCACAAATTTAAAAGGTTTCATCTTTTTCATCATTGAATAAATTTATATTAAATTAATTCAATATCTGAATTGAATTGAATTGAAATGATGCATTTAAGAAACAGAAAGTATAATTTTTTCATAATGTTCAACTTTTGTCTTTAGCATTGGTAGCTGCTAATTTTACATATGATCGAGGAAAAAACATAACATGGTTTATTTATTATCTCCTATCTTTTATTTATTTAAATAGAATTTTTTTCTTAATTTTTAAAATTCAGATGATAATCATATATTTTAATTCATTGCGTTAAAAATGAGAAATCTTTAAAAATTATTAAAAAGAAAAAAATTCAATTCTTTTCAGTTTCATAAATTTTTTGTTGACTTTATTTATTAACAGTTTATTTAGTTTAACAAATTTGTTTATTAAAAAACCACGCTTATATATATATACATATATATATATATATACCATCATCTATAAGGATGAGACAACTTTCAAGAGTTCCCTTGAATTATTTTCATTTGCTCATTAAAAGGCGGGAAATTGTTTTTCAACATTAAACTGCAAGAGAAAAAAATTGCAAACGATTTTAAAAATGCACTCTATAACAGAGAAAGCAACACATCAAGAAAGATTCATTCGAACTGGACGAAAATTGGTAGATGTGATAAACATGCACTAAAGAATACACACTAACAGTATCATAGGAATCGAATGTTTCATTCAGGAAAAGCAGCTATAAGATCAGAAAAGATCAACAATGCTTCAACCCATCTCTGGTCCTGATGAAAATAGTTATTTGGTTTAACATTGCATGGTAAAGTTGGTGAATGTCTTCAAGAGAGATTGACTGCAAAACTTGATGAGACTGGCTAGTTAGATCAACGTGATTCAGGGTCGATCGAAGATATGAAAGAGATCTGTCGATCGTGCTGGTCAGTAGAAAGATGTCTCATTGACAGCTGAGCATTATCCTGAAAAATTCCAACTGAAGTTTTCTTGAATAAAAGGGCAAAACTGTAAGGAATAGAATTTTATTGACGTATTACCGTGTTATAAAGTGTCACGGATTGCAATCATAGGGTTTAAGCTATCAAATAAAATGCCTTCCTATACTCTAACTCTTGGCTTATGGCAATAAAGTTCAGCCGAGTATCCCACCACAGTCATGAGCGTTTCCAAACAGCCTTCTCTGACTGATGAAGCTCATTTCAAAGCGGAATTCATCCCTGAAAACAATTCGTGAGATTTTAATTCAATTATGCTAGGCACCACATCAAATGTTCCTCATTGTGGGCAATGGGAAGGACAAGTCTTAATTGCTTCAAAACCCGTAGTTCCCGTTTTTTTAATCATCTATTGATAGTCTCTGCAATTACTAATGTCCAGGTCATACGTTAGATAGTTAATGATACATCAGGTTCTGTGAACGCTGATCGACTTTCATTCTATTGTCACGTAAGGTCGTCATTTTTGGTCAACTACTATTCTCTTGATGCTTCCATTCCTGCCACATCGTAGAATGGGAATTTCGCTTTGACCTAAACATTCAACGATCTTACGATTTGACCATTCTTCGTCATTTAGTTTGATTGCACTTCCTCTCTCAAATTTATTAACAAATAATAATAAATTTAATTAATAAATACAGACATTTTATTTGAAGAACCAATGAATAAAATTAAGTTTCACTCTTACCATTATCCATGGTACGACATGCAGTGTCTGTCTGAGTACACTAAGCAAATTGTCTTGTAGTGGATCCCTGGTCACTGTGGTGTACCTGGTAATGAGTTTGCGGACCACCTAGCAAAGAAGGGAGCTTCCATTCAACAGACAAGGAAACCTGTTCCTTTTACCAGTGCCAAGCGTATCATTAAGAAAAAGTTGAATGATCTCTTTTCAACATAATACGCTGAGAGAAATTCCAATAAGATTTGGTGGAATAATCTTAAAGATCTTCCCATGTGGCCAAGACGTAAAGCAGTTGCAGAGTTTCGTCTAGCCACTGAGCATGACTGTCTCCTGAAACATTTACATAGAATTCATGTTGCACAGGGACCTTTCTGCACGCTCTGCAATTTTCGGGAGAACATTGATGCTGATCACATTCGCCGCTGCCCAACCCTAAAGGACTTCTTTCTGTGCGACCTTTATTAGCAAGCTAGGACCTTGTTCATAGACTTTTCTCGTCATCTTTATTTTATTTCTTTCCTTACTTTGTTTATTTTGTCTGTTTTTGTTTTTGTTTCTATTTCCTTGTGGTGTAGCGGTCTTCTGTAACCCTGGCCATTGGAAATAGAAAATAAATAAAAATAAACACAATTGGTTTGCTAATTACAAATCTTTTTTTATAAGTTTCCATTTTTTCTCTCTTTGTTGTATTCGTAACGGAATTGCAATCTTTTTTTTAGCATTTTTTATTATTATTTCTTAAATAGCATTACAGCATATTTGGAACCTACAAATTATTTTCTAAAATATTAAGATTTTTCTTAATATATATATATTAAAAAAAATCCCGATTTACTGAAAAAAACCATCTGCTCTTGCAATTGGATAAATCTAAAGTTTCTATTTAATTATAAATGGTCGTTCGTTCTGGTAGAAATATATTACTCGTATGACATATTTTAACAGAAAAGTTGTTATTCTCCTGTATCAACTTTTAAATTTATCTTGAAATGTTACAAGAATATACACCGAAAAACACAAAATTTAAAAAAAAAAAATATTCTGAACAGAAATTCTACGCAGAAACGCACCCACACATACGCATTCAATCACTTATAATCATTTATTCATAAAATTAATGCATAAACAGAAAAATCAATCAAACCATTAATTCTAGAGAAAGCGTTTTCAAAATAATTACATTACAGAGTAACTATGCATCATAAAAAAATCTAATTTTGCAGGATGTTCCGAGTCTTCTTGATCAATTTTAATTCCCCTTCAGAACGATTCTACGTAAAATGTCAGTTTTTATAAATTGGGAACGGAAAGTTTGATGTAAAGTCATCACTCAGATTATGTATGGAAGTGAAACGTCAAAGAGAGAACTTCAACTCTCTTTCCGAGATGTCCCATTAAATATTAAAATTCTAATCTTTCTAAAACAGAAATCCATTTTTTCAATTTTTGTGTTTTGATCTGAGTTTGAGTGCTATAAAGAAACATATCATTCAATAGCATACGACTTTGTTTTTATTGATGTATAATAAAGCAAACGCTGGGTTGTGGAGAAAATATTGCTTTATTTATTTTGATCAATATATTTTTGTGGTATTTTGATGTGATTTGATGCTTCAATATCAAAGTATTAATTATTAGCTATGAGATAAAAATATTTTTGGCATTTATCAAAATAGACAAATTGTGGGTAGAATTATATATAAATAAATACATATGGAAATATAAAAACAGTATCGAAAAAAATTGTTGGCAGTACGATATAGATATTTTAGTTTAAGTCTCCGACTACCCTAGAATTGTGAATTTTGCCAAAAATTGATGAATATTTTTTATGATTTTATTTTGTAGACCATCTTATTAGCTTTATAAAAATACCAAGTTTATTATTTACCGTTCACTAGAGCAAAAACTATAAGTGTTGTAGTAAAAGCAGATGCCTTTACTTTAAGCAAAATGTCATACTTTAAAATGCGTTATACTCGAAAAACATACATACATTCTACTACATATTTTTTATAAAATGTACTAAATAAATCTAAAAACTACAATCTTATCCCCATATCTCTATTAAAAAGTTGTCGCAAGTAGTCAGATACCTTAAATATTCATTTCAAAAAGAAAAGAAATATCACTAAGGAGAAAAAACCATAGTTTTCGCACAATAACCAGTTATCGAGGTTCCAAATCAAATAATCATGGCATTTCCCCATTCAATAATCAATTTCCGCTTTCATCATTCATTGAATTACAAACTGAAGTTTGCTTAATTCGAATTAAGGCGCCTTATTTCTCTCAGAAGTAGGGCATTTTCACCAAAGATTCAGAGTATCAGTGAAATAAAATATAATTTAGAACTTTTGTAGAGGAGAAAAAGGACAACACCTAATCTCATACGTAGTAGGATTCAAAAGTTCCCGACCTGAGTTTATAATTTAAAAAATAGTACCAATTAAACTGCTGAAACACATCCTCCTTCGAAATAAGACCCTTGAGTAACAACACACTTTTACCATGCCTTGTAAAGGTCATCGAAACATTTCTGGCATCCATTTTTAGCAATGTCCTTTAAGGGGTCTGGCACGTCCATAGGAGCCAATGTTAAATTGCGTAAGTTTATGTACTTTTTTCTCAAAAAGTACTTACTTCTCATAGATAAAAGTTTTACTGAAGGTTATGTGAACTATCAACAAAACCTTAACGAAGGACTTTGTTTTTTTGTGAAAGATTATATTAATTATGAATTTTTTAAAAATTGTCCAAATTTTTTCCCTAAAATATATTTTAAAAAAGTCATATCTAAAAAGCAAACTAAATATATATAATTCACTCCATTAAAAGGTGTAAACATGTTACAAATCTGCTCACTGAATCTTTGAGGATTATATAAATAGTAGTTTTTGAGAAAAAGGTACATGAAGTGAAAAAAATTACATTTGGAGAAAACAGGCTTAAAGTAAAAATTTGTAATTTTTTTGAGCATTTATTTTTTTAGTATTTTCCAGGAGCATATATGAAGCCTTATTTTACTCTCTGCTTATACTAAATGCTCCTCTCTAATTTTTTTTTCATTATTTTTAACAAATTTGGCTATTTTTTGGGATCTTAAGATGCTTTCGTTGGGCTGCACGAATCCTACGTGTATCTAGTTTTTGAAGAATGACTCACAGTTATAACTTAGTTCAATATCACTATGTCTTAAGATCATTAATTTTGCTACATGATTCATATTTAACAGTGCAATTGCTATATTTACCCAAAATTAGAGTTTTTATTTCCGCATTTGGAATCAATGACCATATGGTTTTATTAAGTGACTCATTTGGGTTCTGAGTCTTTCCATGTAAACATTTTCTTAATAACAAAGGATCACCTAGATCTCTTCACCTAGGCTTAAATGAAGTCTAGGATCACCTAGACATCATTTAATTCATTATGATATACGGTGTTTGTGTCTGATCATAGTGCCTTCGTTACAATCAGCTTCTGTCTTTTGAAACTTGCACCGGGCATTTATATCCGCAGGACACAGTCCATGTTGAGGGCTCTCGTTTGAAGTCAGAAGATGAAAATAAACATCCCAAACAGCAGTTTTCCTGCTGTGTAGATCATTGATATTATCTCTATAGCCACACTACAATATCTTTGAATTTTTTATATTAAAATGTAGTTGGATCTCTTACGACCCCTTAGGCTTTTTCCCTCACTTAACTTTTTTTTTCCTTATTTCGCTTTTAAGATCCAAAAGACGTGTACCCATACACTTTTTGATCATCCCAATACATTCTAATTTTTCCTCTTGAATATCATATGGATTCACGTTCAGCATAAACTTATGCAAGGGGAAATACAGCTAAGCAGAGCCAAGCAGAGCTCTTTTGATGCGCTGCAAGCAGTATCTTCATTTAAAAAATATTTAAAAAAATACTTCTAATTTTCGTATTTACTCATATCATGTATCATTTTAAACAGAAGTGTTTGAAAACTTAAAAAATTAAAAAAAGTGAAAATCGATAATTTTTTAAAAATTAATATGCCGGACCCCCTTAATACAGCCTGCGATGCACTTTTAACTTCAGCTGCAGATTGGTCTTCGTTTAACATTCGGGGAACGATATGTTAACACACCCTATGCATGTTATGATCCCCAGTCAGTATCCACTGGCATGTGGCTGAGGATATCCCAGCCAATCTTGCTACTGTTTGAAGCCCGTTCTTAAGTACCGCTGTTGAAACCTTTTCGATGTTTTCAGCGGTGCCGAAAATCTGCGGACGCTCGGAGCATCCGTCGTCTTTGACACTTTCTCTGCTTTCCCTGAAACAACGATGTCACTCAAAAGCTTGCATTAGCGATAATGTATCACAGACTTACACCTGTTTCAACATTTCTTAAGTCTCTGTAGCACTTTTTCCAAACGAACACAAAAATTAATATCCATTATCCGCTCAACAAACGTCATTTCTTTCAATCGTCGACGACTAAATACATCCGCCTACAAAATACGACGTCATGGCGAGCAAATGACCTCGTGATTTGGAACAAACTTTTTTAGAAAAATTGAAGAATACGAAAACACAGAAATGTCATTGTAGTCGCTCTACTGCAAAATCTTCCTCTCTACAAGTTGAGTCTGAGAACTTTTGAATTCTACCTCATATATTGATTAACATGATTACAAGCCAGTTTTCATGTTGATTTTAGGACAGTTCCATTTATTGTAATACACTCCCCCTTCTTCCTCAATTACAGATTTGTAATGGCTCCAACTAATTTTATAACCTGATGCAGGTTATAAGAAAATTACGGATAGTTATTCATCAAAATTCTTTTACATGACAAAGAGAAAAATAATATTTTTATTTATATCATTCCCATGTAAATGTTAAAAAAAATTAGTAAAATAATTAAAACTCTCTAGAGAAATAGAAGGAGGTTATTTTCTTTTTCAATTCCTACTATTAGCTCACAATCTCTATATATTTATATATTTCTTTATTTATCTTGGTGGAATTTTCAATCGTTAATAAAACACATTTTAAATCGCTCAATTGAGCTGAAATTTTATATACAGGATTATTTTGAATGACAATACAATAATATAATAATAATTCATTAAAAGTAATTGATTAAAACTAATTATTTAAAGAATTACAAATACAACCACGTTGGCATCATTTTTGGCGACTTAGTGACCCTTTAAGCGACTTGTGTCGAAACTTGAAAAGGTTTCATTCTCACGTGTTAAAGTATTCAGTTAAACTGAAATTTTATATTGGCGATTGTTTTGGATGACAATATGATACTTTAATGATAATTAATAAAAATTAATTACCACTTAATGTTGTGATTCTCTCATATGTATATACATATGTATATTAATTGTAATTATTCAACAAAAAGTAGCTAAAACAAAATTTTTCTGTATTGATCTAAGTAGGAATTGACTTAAAATTTTTTTTTGTATTACTTGTCATTATTTTTGTTACTCTTTTACTTCTTCGGTGAATAGTCCAGACTGTATGATTAGAATAGAATCTGGGGAAAATAGAAATAAATTACCACAGATAAACAATTCAGAATTGTTTATTCGTGTAAATCTATTAAATGATACATAACGGCATTATATAAACAATATTTTTCTCCTTACAATTAAAATTTCCATTGGAAGTTGCAAATCCTTTTCCAATACATTCCCATTTTTTAAAATTTATTATGATTAACAGTACATTTCATTAACTAAGCTCATCGTTATTTGATGTATCAGATACGATGTTTCCATAATATCCTTAAGTATTTTTCTTTTCAGCCTCAAGTTTAGATTTGGCACATATAATTAATGATAACATAAAAAAAAATGAGATGATTTTATCATTTGAAATCAATCGTTAAAATCTCAGTTAAAAATTGGATTCGTAATAAAAGTGTACTTAAAATATACAGGTTGCCCATAATTTGATCATGGAAAAATTAAATTAATTTGAAACTTAATTGCACGAAACAATAAAAAATTATTTATGACGTTACGTTCATTAGTTCATACAAATAATTTATTTTTTTAATTCTTGTATGAATGGCAACAATGAGCTCGTTTGCTTACAGAAAAAATGGCTCCATGCATTGAAAATGAAGTACGAGTTCTGTAGTTATAATAAGAAGCTAAATCTCTGAAAACCATTCAGTGAGGATTCCGATATGAATTTAGTAAACTTCCATCATATTAACCATCATCATATCTTTTAGAAGATAGTGAACACAGTTTTAAAACACAATTTGCTCAAAGGAAATGTAGATAGGCCAAAAAAGTCGATTACAAAAAAATGTTTTCAATATTAAAATTGTGTGTGTTGTGGGTATTCCCATTTAATCCATTCGTTCCACCAGTCTGCAAACAAGATTGATACCTACGTGTTATATCACAACCAATTGGCGACATTATAAGAAACGAAGCCCGTGATTGCCAATTCAGCACATACGACACATGTGAAATTGGGGTTGCCAACTTGGCGAGTTATCTTGAACCTTGGCGATTGTTGCGATAATACGTAAGTAACTACAATAATTCCTACTTACACTGTTTATAAAGTTCATCACTAAATCAAATCTAATTAAGAGGTCATCCATAAAAAAAGTTGGTACTTACGTAATATTGCAACAATTACCAATTCTATTAATAACTCGCCAAGTTGGCAACCCCGATTTCTTATGTGTCGCACATGCTGAATTGCCATAAGGTGTTTCGTTTCATATAATGTCACCAATAGGTTGCGATAATACGTAAGTACCACAATTTTCTGTAGACATTATTGACCATGTGAGTATTGATAATAAATTTCTTCTGAAAATAATATTCAGTGGGGAAACCAAGTTCCAAATTTTAGGAGATATTAATCAAAATAACAGCAGAATTTGTAGAGATAGAAAACTCACTTTTGTGTCAAAGATATTGAGTGAAGAAACCCTAAAAAAATGAACATTTGATGTGTACACTAACTCATACCAAAATGATTGGTCCCTTCTTTTTTTCGAAGTTATCAATCAATCAATTTACGTGGTCATTTATTTTGATATGTTTGTTTGCTGAAGAAAGAAAAAATGTGGACAACAAGGGACAAGTATTAAGCTATACATGTATGTGGTTACCTCGATAAGACATTCTCTAAAATCGTCTTACTAGTAGAGATGGAAAACTTCATGACCATTTTGTTTTCAGAACGTCCCTTTCTGAGAATAAGGAACTGAATTTATGCATCAGAAATTTCAGAATAATTAAAAATAGATTTACTACAGAAACAGCTAACGTGACTAGACAAAGATTTATTAAGGTCTGTAGGGAAATCGAGAACAGGCTTGATATTCTCCAAGCAATTAATGGTGATTATGCTGAAGTGCATCGATGTAAAATTCCTTGAAGTGCTCGATAAAAATCACAATCAGCTTTTTTCCCTATTTCTTATCATGTATTATTTAAAATATATTTTTATCTGCGTGAATAAACTATAAACACCATGTTACTTTTTTAAATATTGGATTCTCTTAACGATAACTGAAGATAATATTTTTTTGTAATTATTTGTTTTTTTTTTAGATCTTCATAATTTATAGAAATAATAACTTTTTATTGAAATCAGTTAAATCCATTATGAGTTTCATACAAACTTTGTTATACATCCTGTGAAAAATTGCGCTTAAAATTCTTAATTATTTCTCATGAATCTCTGTAGAACAGTTTGAAAATTTTTTAGTTGTGTGCTTTATGATCATAACTAAATATTAGACACATACAATATAAAACGAAAAAATTTGGGCTAAAAAATGTTCTAAAAACTATTTTTATTTATTTTACTTTTGTGTAATGCTTTTTTTAAGTCTATACACTGAAATTACTTCATTTTTTTTTTTAATTTAAAATTTATTACATTAGTGTTTCAAAGCCATTTGAAAATCCTTTTTTTTTAATTCTTTGTAAGAAATTGTTAGTTTTAAATAATGTTTCCCTTATTTTGAAGCTCTAAAAGGAATTCCTAATGTATTTTCTCAACTATTTCGGTACAAAATGTATTTATAATTAACTCAGAAATAAATATTAATTTTATTTTAATAATTTTATTAAAATAACATCACTGAAGTCTAGAAAACATTTTTCTAACACGAATTTTCTACAAAAAATGCATCAGAAAACAAATGTAGTCAGAAAAAAGAGAAAATTGCTTTCTAACGTCTACAAGAATGTCTCCAATAACTAATAGTTTGGTTTTTATTGTGTGTATTATGTTGGTATCTATTGTTGAGAGAATCTCGAGTGTTCCTGCATGGTGCTATATATATTTCTATCAATCAATACAGGAGGTGAAACCCTTTATCTTTTTTTAATTATTGAACTGTCTGAATTCGGAAAACGCAGACACATACACAAAAATAAATAAACAAATAAAAGAAAATGAAAATATATTATAATAGAAGATATCATAATTCATCGTCAATCTATACATAACTTCTGGTTGTGCACGGGTATATTTGAGCACATTTTTGCACAGAAATTTTTAAAAAATGTGATTGATATATTTGTAGTGATATAAATTTTAAATAAATCTACTTACATGAAGATTAATTAAGTTTAAATTAATAATGTATAACTATCATAAAATTAAGAATCTCGAATTGAATCAAAATTGATAACATATAATTTATTTAAAATTAATAATATATAATAAGTTCTAAATTTTGCTGTTTATCTCTGAAATTTCGAATATTCCGATCTTATTTGGGTCCCTTATTACAAAAATCAAATCGAAATTCTTGAAAAGGTGCAAAATACGTGGATAAGTCGCATGTTTTAAAAAAGAAAAAAAAATTATTCGCAGGATTTATCTTCCACTGAACTACGAAAGGTTTTGATATTCCATGTTTAAAATCATAAAGAGATGTTACTTCTGTTTTTTTTTCTTTATTTAATAAGGCCATCAATAATAATTGCCTACGTTGATATTTTGAGCAGCATTAATTTTTCTGCACCAGTTTGAGAAATACTTCCTTATTTGAGGATAAGTTTATCACATGTAATCATACAGACAATATATATCTCACTATATAAGTTTTATAAAAAATTTTAACAGACTTTCTGAAGAGCTTGATATTTTGCATTTACCGTTTTTAAATAAAAATATTAAATGAAAAATTTTAAGTCTTAAAGCTTTGAACTATTAACATGCACTATTTTTTATTATTAATGCTTTTAATGCGTTGTTATTTCTATTGTTTGTTTAGTGTTTATCGTTCATATATGCTTCTTAACTGTTTATATCTCTTGACTTGCGATTGGTGAAATTTTGTGGTTTTAACTGTTCGTTTTTCAGGCATGCACTCTGTAAGTAGATTAGTTTTCTGCAGAACAGTGCTTCTCCAACTTTAAATATCTGAGACCCAATTTTCAATTATAATTTTCATCACCTCCCCTTTCCCTCTTCTCCATACAATAACATTGTATTTAATTCAAATATAACGTACTTTGATGTCAATTCTCCAATACTACTTTACTTATATACTTTATAAACCAGTGATACTCAATATGCGACCCGCGGGACGCATGTGACCCACCAGGCCTTTCTGAGTGGCGTGCTATTGGACCATTGCCCTAAACATTCAGTTATTTAAGAACAATGCATTAATAATTTATCGGGAAATCCTCTCGGAAAGCAATAATCGGGAGAGCAATAAAATCGACCAATTTTGCTACCGATGTCATACGGGTGTGAATATTATTCTATTTGAAACACTGTAACGGTTAATAATAACAAATAACAGTGAAATGGGGAATGAACTGGAATAGTGACCATTTTATGGGTGAAACTGATTTTCAATTATAAACAAATAATACTGATTTCAGTCTGAAATTCAGTTAAAACTCCTCTGTGCTGTCATTCTGCATTTGATAAATCAATGTTTTAAATAAAAATAAGAGAGCCTCTGTCAAAAGAAAAAAAATCAAATTATCAAATGGCTTGGCAGTTTTTTCTATATGTTTTTTTTGTATGGTCATGAAAAGAGATTTCAATACCGGACCAAAAATCCAATACCGTTATTCGGTATTTTTTACATCTTAATACCGGGACACCGGTTTTAATACCAGTTGTAGAAATTTTAGAAAAAGAAAGCACAGATTTTTTTTTATTTGCCAGTTGCTTTGTTAGAGAGTGTAAATATTACAAAAATAATTTGCAACTTATAAATTGCAACAATTTATAAAGAATCCCAAAAAAGAAAAGGAACATCTTTTTTACACTGTGCCACTATATCTTTTCATCACAGGAATAATGAAACCAAACCGAAGTATTATCAAATGATTTTTTTATGTTCTTTAGAGTTATTCTTATTCATTATTATGGATTATTATTTATGAGTATATAAATAATGAATATGAAAAATATTTTGAACCCTAAAATATGATATATACACAATACATACAATGTGAATAACAAACTCAACAATTTAAAATATATCGAAATATTACACACTTTGTTCACAACCGTAATCTTGATTTCACATATACGAATATTATACTATGAATCCTGCGTGTGTACAATATTGCTTTGAGCTGTAATAGAATAGTTGTGGCCCACCTCTTTCGATGATTCTCATATGTTATCACTTCTCTTGATTGTACAGTGCAACTTTATATCCCCAATCTAGATAATTTTGATAAAGGGGTATTGTATTGATAAATTAATTATCAAGCTCATTATGCAGTACTGATAAATTTATAAGTGTATTATATCAGTATATCAGTTTTTATTATGTCAGAATGTATTTTGTTTTGCTTTAGTCCAGTAAATTAATAATATTTTTAAATAAACCTTTATTTTAGATTTTTCTATATTCTCACAGACCCCCCCCGTAGGGTTATCACGCACCCCCCAGGAGGCGGCTCCCCACAATTTGAGAAATATTGTCTTAGAGAGAAATTTTTTTTTAAATAAATAAATAAAGTAAAACTAATAACCTATAACTAACGTAAAAATAAAAATCTATAATTTATTAAAATTTAATCAATTTTAAAATGATTTAAACATATCTTCATTATCTAACATAATAATTTAAGATATTATGCAGGTAAAATATTCAAACTACATATACTTTCAAATTAAGAACAAATGACTATGATGTATGCGCTTCGTATATTTTTTACTTCCATGTAATTATTCCTAATTTTAAATGTTAAGTGTAGGTAAATGCATTGAATACGTTTTATTTCCATTGGAAGATTTTAGTTTGAAAAAATAAATTTTGAATAATATGAATATACTGTAAATCCTCTTCGTGAACACAGGTAACTTGTATATAAAATTTTAACTTCCTTGTTTACATATAGGGATAAAACGCAAGAGAATATAACGGAATTATGTACGTTATTTTGACAAAATTCTTGTGCGTAATTTACAATTCTCAGTACTCAGAAAATATTTGTTAAATACTTCACAAGTTCTTTGTTGTTGTCAATTTTCTCCAGAGTTTAGTTTAAAATTCTAAGTTAAACAGAGTTTATTATATTCCATCGCATTGAATCTTTCAACTTAGTACAGTTAATTATCAACAATAAATCCCTAAGCTTTAAAAGTTAAGTACGCTAGTTGAAAATTTACAAAATGAATGAAACGTATTTGAAAATTAAATTATCAACGCATATTTATCGAATAAATTAATTAAAAATGCAAATATTTACTCAGCAATACTTAAACACTGATACTGTAGGATAATATAAAGGACAAATGCTGACATTTTATTCCGACAAAAAAACATTAAAATTTTCTTTCAGACTTTATTTCAATTCTTTGGATTAAATGAATACAAAGCTTGAAAAAATAATTATAATTCATTTTAAATCGATATAAATTCAATACATATAGTAACAATAGAGTAAACAATTTTAAGCCAACATAATATTGCAAAATTTAAAGAAATTATTTGACTTAGAATACATATTCCCAACAAAATTTTATTGATTTTAATTATTTTATTTATGATTGAAAATATATGTTTTATATATGATGTACATATATTTTACTTGCAATGTTTCTTTTAATTCTTTTTCGCATTTCAGTTTTTTGCATTTTTGTTTTCTTTAGTTTTGAATAATTTTGGGAGGAAAAAGATCAGTCAAAGGCAGGGCACACTTGTAGACATTTCCAACCCTTAGTAAGCATGTAATAATAATAAAACTGCTAGGAGTACTTTTATTTTAAAAAAAAATCAGGAATTGTTTTTCCTTCTAAT
Source organism: Trichonephila inaurata madagascariensis (assembly GCA_019973955.1). Lineage (NCBI taxonomy): Eukaryota > Metazoa > Arthropoda > Arachnida > Araneae > Nephilidae > Trichonephila > Trichonephila inaurata. Next base: position 74,386 of record BMAV01015730.1, on the reverse strand, counting down.
CAAATTCCAAGTAATAATCTTTAAGAATGTAAAATTAAATATGCGATTGATATTCATTTAAATTACTTCTAAAAGAACACAAAATAACACTGAATATGCTTTCTTTTTTTTTAATTCTCAAGGTATTGGAAATGTTTGAATTAAAATTTTTACTTATGTTTGCAGAAATATAGCTCTCGAAATTAAAAGCAAATAAATACTGTTCATACCACAAAATAAATTAGTAGTAGATTGAAATTAAAATAAAAGAGAAGTGCGTTTTTAAAGGGGGGGGGAATTGAATGTTATATACTAATAGAGTTTCTTCTAATGAAGCAGAATGATAAAAGATATTGAGGAGTATTAAAATAGTGAACTTTGAAAAAATAATCGAAAATTGTGAATATAGCTTCTCTCAGTTTTATTTGGTGATGCTTGTTCGTTTTACCGAAATACAAAATTCAATAATAATACAAACTGCTTCTAGTAAAGAAGAAAGAAAAAGAAATAGTAATTGATTATTATTATTTAGTATTCCTTAAAAATGAATTTAATTTTGAATAATCATATAGTTTTCAAGGTATAAAAATCTACGAGATTTTTTTCTTAATACATTATATTATTTCCTATAGAGTTCAAACAATTATTCGTACAATTGTTATTATTTTTAAATTAAATGTCAACTGAGAATATTATTTACTTTAATTAGAGAAAATAAATATTTGTATATCTTTGTAGAGTAATAAATTATTCAGTCGTCTTTATATAAGCAAATAGGCTTGTAGAAAGAAAGAAATTGTTTATCATGAATTTATTAAAATACATGATTTTTTTAACATCTTAATACATGCAGTCTTGATGAATTCATAAAGCATTCATTGCCGAAAAAATCATATTTGTAAACAAATTTATCTGTTTAAAATATTTTACTTTGTTAAACATTCCAGTTTTTATATTTCGAGTTCTATACTTAAAACTCCCCCCCCCCCGAAAAAAAGGATATTTATGTATTAAAATTAACGACACAATTTTGATATTCAACCAGAAATAATTTTCGTTAGTTTGATATAAATTAAAGATACTTTGTTAAGGTATCCGACTACCCTAAAATCATGATTTTTTTTCAAAAATTGGCAATTTTTTTTAATGATTTTATTTTATATGCTATTTTATTAGCTTAATAAAAATACCAAGCTTTTTATTTTTCATTCACTAGAACAAAAACTACAAGTGTTTTAATAAAAGAAGATGCCATAACTTTACACAAGATGTCAAACTTTAAAATTCGCTTTATTCGAAATGTTTTTTTTTTCGAAAAACTCGAACGGGGACAGCAATTGCTGAAAAAGCTTTGAAAATAATTTGCTGAAATTTTTTGTGAATGTTTTATATAACAGTAGAAGTGTTTTGACCTTCAGATTTATCAATCACTATCTTATTTCAAAATTTAGAGTCCCTTATGTGAATATAATCACTGTTTATTTAAGTAATTTGATATAGTCACTAAGATAAGAGTGCTCTAGATTTTGTAAAAATTAAAATATCTATTATCCTGAAGGTAATTTCAAACATGAAAAACAAAGTAGCACATTAAAATTGAGAATTCGTTTAAAACATTTTTGTACAGAGCTGACCCCGTTTATGTAATTTTTTGTACATTTTCACCAGTTTTTCCCCCTTTTAATAATAAATTTTTTTTTCTATTTTCAATTTTACGATTTTTTCCTTAAAATATACTAAATAAATCTAAAAATCACAAAAAATCTCCATATCTCCATTTATTCAAAAACAGTTGTCGCAAGTAGTCGGATACCTTAAATTGATATCTTTAATGCATTACGTGGTAGCCTAGTGGTTCTGGCCATGAATTCGTGAGCGGTGTGTCATGTGTTCGAACCTTGGTGCCACTGAAGCTTCGTCATGTAAAGGGTTGATGTACTGTAAATCTGTGACTTAAGGCCCTCAAAGAGGGGATGCCAGATTAGGTGACGTCCTCGCCACTTTATTGTGGTTCAAAAAATTACGAGGTCCGTTATCAATAGACCTCGTAATGTCTTATACCTCGTAATGTCTTATAGTGCTACGTTAATAAACGCTCACTCACAATATACTGCTCTGTTCCGTGTAATAAAAAATGTACAGTTTTTTAAAAAATTTTCTTATAAAGAAAAATTTTCATTTGGTTGGCTCCGTTGTAGGTTTGATCCCAACAGGAGTCGATAAATTTCCTGGATGTCAAAATCTTTACCACTCGTGTTATATGAATATGTGACATATAAAAGATCCCTTGAATACCAATTTGGCTCCAGTACTCTCTACATAATTAAATTACGGCAATATTTAACATCCGACGACAGCTTGAATTAAAATTAATTCAAGCGTCAAAGTTTGGTAGCGAGAGCCGCCACTGGATGGTTTCACCATGAAATAACTCTCACATTTGGGGACTTGCCGTGTCAGCAAAGGCTTAGTTGCCAGTATGCAGCCCATTAAATTAAGTTTCCATTCGACATATCTGTATGATTCATGTATGTCACATCTCTATGATGGTATTTTTTATATATACGACATTTCTTGAACAGATTTCCACTACATGTTGTGTTGTTGCTTATGCCACCTGATCGACAGTAACATCAGATCAAGATCCGCGAAATTCATCGTGGCTAAGGGCTACATTTTACGCCTGCCGTTAGCCGTAGCTTTGAACGTCACAGTACGATTTCGCTCGGTTCCACCCCAATTTTGAGGGAGAACACCCTGGGGGTAGTCAAGGCCTCCAGGGCTTCCCACCTCTCTCTTCACCTTCCACCAACATCACGAGAAGACTTGCGGCTATTTAGAGTACCTCCATGCCGCGAAGGCACTATACATTTACAAACATCCATGCCTTCTCCGGGATTTGAACCCAGGCCCTACGACACTGCAGACAACATTGCTAACCATTATACCGGATGGGCAGCACGGATTTAAACTACGTACATTCTGTTGATTAAGATATTTGAAGATATGTGGGATATTTTATTTGTAAACATTAATTCATCATTTTTGAAGTGCTGTAGTGAATATGTAGAACAGTAAATGAATTAATTTTGAAATACATTCATTCAGTCAGAATTGAATCTTTTTTTCCAAAGCTCCCCTAATAAGTAATCCTCACTTAAATTTCAAAATGAAATAATCCAGTAAATTCACTTCATTTTAGAAGATACTATATAATGTTTATTACATGGTGATTCCCTCATTCAGTTTGCTATTTCGTACACATTTAAAGCTGCATTGAAAAATAAGTTTTTTATCTGTATGTAAAATAATGATTAATTATTTCAACGATAGATATACGAAAAACGAGGAACAATTCTACGGATTTTGATAGAACTCTTGACGCTATCTCATCCGCGCGCGAAACAATCAATACAATAAATGAATTAAGAGTGGAGATTTGGATGAATTAATACAATCTCGTTAAGAGCTTTATCAAATGAAGACTGGGTCAAACAACAAGTGACGAATGAAAGAGTAAATCACAGATAAGAACTCGATAATGAACTCATGATTGATGAATGAATTTAGATATTCATGATCAAGTATATGAACGCTACCTTCATTAATTCTATTAAATATTTTGATTATTATAGAAGAATATTAATTCAGTAAGGATTTTATATATCATAAACGAAGTACACAATGGCATTTGATACTCTTAAATGTCCTTCATACAGGCTTTTGTACTCTGTTCGACACATTTTAGTAGATTATCCCATTTTTAACCATCATTGCATCCCCTATTCTCATTCATCAGATTTAACCTTATCAGACTTGGTGGGGGAAACCTGCACCAAATTCTCTTTGCTTTTATATGTAAAATTAGATGAGTGAGTGAATATTAACGTCGCTCTGTTCAGCTACACGAGGGCTTTTGGCGACGGACCACGTAATTTTGAACCATTCTCAAGTGACGTGGATGACACCTGAGCTGGCACCCTCCTCTTTTAACTACCACACCACACCAACGGGAGGATGTTTCAGCTGTCGACAGATTTAACGTGCATCGCTGCCCTACTCGGCGGGTCTTTAGTGGTACTGGGCTCGAACTCATGACATGCCTGCCATGATCCGATACCTTGACCACTGGGCCACCACAGCCCTATATGTAAAATTGGAGTTTTGTATTTGAGATTTAACTTTTAGATAGTGCTTTAATCAGAACTTATAAATGCATGCGCATATATAAATATATATGTATGTATGCATTTATTTTTATATTTTTATGTATTTTTAGGTTTTTATATTTTAACTCTGTTTGGCGTAGTTTAGCCAGAATTGGTTCTTACACCATAAGACCACACAATCATTCACTCACTCATTCATCATGAACGATGGGTATAAAAAATAGCATAGCTTGTCACAAAATTTCCAAGGAAAAGAATAGAATTTAATTTTTTATCGACAAAAATTTGTGAAATCACACTAGATATCAGATGTTAATTTATAAAATTTTACTTATTTATAAGATAAGATAATAATTTAAAAATATATATATGTAAGGATAATTAAATTAGATTAAAAATTAAATTCCTTATCTAGCACTTAACTTTTATATTTTTCCTTACCTCTTCAAGTATCAAACTAATCACCCATTTATTTCTTCCGAACATATGGCCTAGCCAATAAACATGTCTAATTCCAGATCGTTATGTTTAATAGCCCTATATGTCAGCATTAACTTTCAAGTGCTCTAATGAAATCCGCGATCGGTGTCTTAAATGTTAACCCACTTTAAGATATTCGGTGGCATTCATTTCTCTCTCTGCTTCTTTGCGTCAGTTGATGTCTAACTTTGATGAAATAAAGTTCCTTTTTTTAAAAACTAAGTCTGTTTCTGACTCACAAATCATGCCATATATAATACTGAAAAATAAATTTTAACTCTTGTCTACCTTCCTCACACTTCATTAGCCAATTAGATACAAAATTTGAGAATCATGTGTATAACTAGCAAATCTAAAATATTAGTCAAAATTTTGGAAGATTTAATTATAAGTTAGCAGGTGGGCATATTTGAACTAATAATCTATGGAACCATAAATGCGTTCTTTGTGTCCTCTGTTTGTTGTATCTACTGGGAAGGAGAGCTGTATTGAAGATCATATATAAACTGAAAAGGTTTCATGAAATCATCGAAAACCAAATTTAATAGGGTTCGACCTTGAAATCTTCGAAATCAGAGCTTTAAAATAAATTTAAAGATTGAGTTTTTTTCAGATTGGTAGATTCGTTCAGAATAAGACTGCAAGTTAGAAAGAACTTATAACACTTTTATAATATTCAAAATGATGAATGCTAATTAGTCTTATTGTGGTTTTTGCCAACCATGTATATAAGGAATACTCTGTATCTTCGGGTCTATCTTTGGATCTGCAGGACCTTACATCTTTTCCAATTATATCATATTCAACATAGTAGTCACAGTAGCCGAATTGACGTGATCGCGAACTCGTGGATGTGGCTTCTGCCGAGTCGTGGGTTCTACTGTAGACCAAGGATGTAAAAGGTGCTGATTCTGGATAAATCTGTCGAAACTAAAAAATTTCCCATTGCCATGATGTGGAAGTTTGGAGAGTAAGATGCCAGATTGCAAATGTCGCTCTCGTCATTTGACAGTGTAACATTGGGCTATCTGTGAAGTATGCCTTCTCTAACTTAGGATTCTTCCCGTCCAGCCATTCCGGCACTTTTAGCTAGAATAATTCACCTCGTCAAATAAACGTTACTACTAAATATCATATTAATAATCAGCCGGATAAAGAAAAGTTGTTTTGTGGACGATATAGCCCCACTAATAAGTTATGGAGTTATAGTGGCTTAGCTACTAGAAAATATTAAAGGATTTCTCTTCGGCGAGTTTCAGAGGTTGCTCCTCATTTCAGGAAAATATCCATAATTTCTTGTTTGTTTTGTCTTGTTTGCACATCACGTACATAATTCTAACACTTAAATTAATGTAAGTGAATAACTGTGAATATCTGTTTGTTATCCTTTTGAGTCTGATTTAATGGATTCTCAATCACTGCTGAGTTTGGATACCCTTCCCCCCGGAAACCTCAACGATTAATGATATCTCAACCTACAAGGGAGTATGTAAAACGACAACTGTAAATCAAAATTACGAATTCTGCTTTCCATAGCGCTCGTGAAACTTAAAAGTACTACTTAATAAACAATAAATTAATGTCTGAAATATTTTTATCTCAAATTCAACAAACAAAAACTTTCTTAACAAGTGATATAAAAGTAAATTATATTTTTTAAAAAAAACTAAAAAAACACGCTTTTATAGTGAATCGAACTAAAAAGTAAAAAAATAATTCTTAATATAAGAATAAAATGATTAATGATAAAATTAATGTCATTGGGATAAAAGCATGGGGTTCGCTATATTAATTGTGATAATTTTTTACTAGGTCTATTCCAAAATGTTGAGTTAGTGTAAAAATGCAGTACAAATCACCCCACGCTTTTACCACAGTGACATTAATTTTCTCGTTAATCATTTTATTCTTATATTAAGAATGATTTTTTTTATTTTTAGTTCAATTCACTGTAAAAGCGTGTTTTTTTTTAATTTATTTATTTATTTATTTTTTGGTTTTTTTTAAACTACAATTTATTTTTCGTTTTTCTGTTCGATCTACAATAAAAGCCTGTTTTTTTAGTTTTAAAAACTATAATTTATTCTTTGTTTGATATTTGGATCCGGAATTGAGTGTGGCTGCTGGAATTAGTCTTGCTCATCAATGGATATTAATTAATGGGTCTGAAGGGTATTTATTCTCTCCATTTACGGAGCCTCGGATGAGTCCCATATAGTTATATTTCAAAAATCTCGTCTCTATAGATACAAGTCTTACTAACAAAATTATGTTAAGAAGAAATATTAAATGTCAATCGTATTATCAGCTTTTAAACGTATTGCTATAATATTAATTTGTATCATCATTTCTAAACATATTGCTTTATAAAAATAAAAAATATTTAGCAGTTAAAACATAAATTATTTTTATTCACACATGCACGAGTCTTTTTTTATTTTCATTTTCAGAAAACCTACGCACCCACCCACCCTACCCTTTTTCACATAAAGAACACTTTTTTGTTTTATTTGTATTAACCAGAAGCCAATTTGTGGTTTTAGGGTTGCACCTTAATCTTTTAGTCGCTAAATCTGGAATTAGTCGCCAAATCTAGAAATTGCATATGGAATTAGGCGCCAAATCTGAAAATGGTTTATGCAATTAGTCACCAAATCTGGAAACGATGTAATAAATTAGTCGCTAAATCCTTAAAACCATTAATTATTAAAATCCTGATCAGGACAATGAAACAAAATTATGAAATTATTGTATTGTCATCGGTCCTTGACAAGTGTGCGAAATTTCGGATTAATCTGACCTTTTAAAGTGGGTAAAAATCGAGTTCAAAGATTCCATTACATACAAAAGCTTGTTAAAAAAGTTAATTCCTACTTCGTTAGAAAAATTTACTGGCTCCATCTGTTGCACATAAATCTGACTTCGTCAGAAATAACGCAGAATAAATTTAAAATTAAAAAAATAAAATATAATTAATGAATTAATATTTGAAAAAACTGTGTTAACATCAAGTGACATCCACTACAACTTTAAAAAAATGTATTTGATTAGGAATTGAAAAACGCCTTACATTTTAATGGATCTATCCGCGAGTCTTTACTAATTTTCTTGGGGAAAGCTATTTCTTTTAAATGCTGTTATATTGAAAACCTTCTCCCGAAGAAGACACGGTTTATATAAAGGAAGACTTATATTTAAGAATTGACTTTTAGAGATTAGAGAAGTTAGAGATTAGAAGAGAGTGGTTAGAAGTAAGAGGTTGGAAGAGAGTGGTTAGAAGTGGGAGGTTAGAAGAGAGTAGTTAGAAGTAAGCGGTTAGAAGAAAGTGGTTAGAAGTAAGAGGTTAGAAGTTAGAGGTTATCTGAAAGTAGTAGAGAGCTAGTCGAGAGATTAATTACTAAATAATTAAAGATTGCTAACTAATGATTTAATCAAGAAGTTATAATTGAATAAAATAATGACCAGAAATCGAATAACTGAGAACGGAATTAAGGTAATTCAGACCGTAGACAACCAGAGAGTTTTTAGAGTGTTAACTGAATTATTATAAATTATTAAGTATCCTTTTTCTACTGTGTAGTTACTCCTATACTTAGTAGAGTTTCATTTCCTATATCCTGGGTTGTTAAAAATAAGTTAAAGAGTAATGAAATTTACTTGTTCTGATTATGGCTGAGCTTTGCTGATCTGTCTTCTACCCCCCCAAACACCAATAAACGGGACACAGCCGGTTTATTAGAACATTATTTTTAAATGCAAAACTATTAGACGTGTTTCTTCCGATTCCTCAGAAATAAAAAAAATAGTACAAATGCGGATAGATTATGTCATGATAAGATTGGTAAGAGCTGTGACTCTCAGTTTAAGAAATACCTTGTAACATAAATGTACAAGATATTAACATATTGGTTTTGTGCTGAAAAGCTTACATTTTGATATGGTTTTTCTTGATACAACTCTGATTCAAAAAGTTTTAAAGTATTGGATCTATAATATAGTACCTCAGATCAATTTAAAGAACATGAATAAACACGACTAACAACTAAAAATAGTTTAGAGAAAACTATTCCCTTACTATTTCCATCAATCTAGTTCCAGAATTCTCAGAATATTAGTAATCGAAAAACTTTTGATATTTATTCGAGGTCTTTCGGATTATTAAGCCAAAATTGCTTTTTTTTTATTTGCTGAGAGTGTTTCGATTGGGTTTTCTTAATAAATGCTGATGTTGTTTGAGGGTTTATAAAAATTTTAAGAAATCTAGCATTTTTAGTGCAATTTACTAATTTTCTGTTAGGTTATTTAAAGATTTTAATAGGTTTAAAATGAAATGATTGCTTTTTTGTAATAAAAATTGCCTAAAATAAAAATATTTATTTTTTGTTTATCTTTGAAACTCTTAATTATTTTATATTTTTTTCTAATTATTTCAGTAAAAATATTCCATTTGATTAAGTTGCTTTGACTTTGAAAATCAACTTAGCCAACCGAATATCTATGGTGACGATTGAAGTTTTTAATAATATTTCCTCTATAGAAATAAGTTGATTATTGGTTATATTTTCTTATTGGTAGGGAATATGTAGCAATGTACAATAGAACACGCTGCAAAAAGTAAATTATATAACAGTAAAAATACATATTTAAAGACTAATTCATCATACAAAGAATTTTAAAGGGTTTTATATAAGAATGTAAGTACAATTGAAAAATTATGAATTTATTGATTGTTTATTAGCAACATATTATGACGCAGCACAAAAGTTACTGGTGACGAATCTCACATTTTTGAATCAAGGTCAAATGACGTGGATAGAAAAAAAGTTGGCCCCTCTCTCTCTCTCTCTCTCTCTAAACTTCCACAACATGGCAGTGCAAGGAGTAAGACCTCGGCAGATTCCATGTATATCACCCATTCTGCAAATAGGTCTGTGGGCGTGGTGATCCTAATGGTTATGGTTAACCCATTGTTTCTCAAAATGTGGGCGCGCCCCCTCTAGAGGGCGTGATAAACCTACGAGGGGGCGCGAGCCTATTGAAAAGTCAAAAACAAAGAATTATTAAAAAAAAATATTAATTTACTCAACAAAATACATTCTGACACAATAAAAAATTAACTACAAATTTACACTTATAAATATATCTCAGTCCTGCACAATGTATTTTATACTTAATTTAACAATACTATAAGAACAAATTTAATAATTACCAGTGACCCCATGGGCTTGTCATATATAAAACTATATGCAAAAATTGACACTTGTCTTGATAATTTGTACGATTTATAATTGATAACTTAAATGCCGATTAAAAATTAGGCGATTCGCTCCCCAATGCCGCCATTCAAAAAATAGGTGAGCGTATGTGCTGTATGGGGGAAGGGTTGAAAAGGAATAAATAAGCAAATTCTCTGAAATTAGTAAATCCTTCGCAAAACATTGTACATTGGAAAAACGTATACATACGTCCCGGGCAATTAATTCTCTGGTTGAGTGAGACGTTTATATACGCTGGTGGCACTTAAGAATTTAAAATCGAATGCAGGTTTAGCATCAAAATATAGTATTACTGAATCCAATACATTGTTATTGTATGAAGGGGGGGGGCGAAGAAAATTATGATTGAATATTGGGTCGCCAATATTGAAAAAGTTTGAGAAACACTGGGTTAACCAGCTTATGGCTGGCGTGTCATGAATTCGAGTCCCACAGCCGCTGAAGACCCACTGTGTAGTGGGTCGGATACACGTTAAATCTGTCATGGCTCCAAAACCTCCCGTTGGCGTGGTGTTCGATTGGAGAGGGAGATACAGCTCAGGAGCCGTCCTCGTTATTTGATTATGGTTCAAAGTTACAAGGTTCTTCACCAATAGCCCTTGTTTTGTTTTAGAGTGTGACGTTCATATACATTTACTCACTGACTGCATCGAGGTGTATTCGTAACAATAGGACTCGAACTCATGAAGCAAAAACAACTCCGGACATGATTTTGAGATCATGATCACTCGGTTGCCGAGTTTGCATTGTAAATGGAATAATTTTTAACGGAATGCATTTTTTTATTTCCAATGGAGCTGAAGACTGAAATTTGCAAATATAGTACATTCTCCGGGAGTTGGTATCACTTTTTAGTGCGGCACCATGTAACAGGAATACTAATAGCCACAATGTAATTTTGACACCCTGTTTCTTTCCCAGAAGGGGGCATCTTGTGACGGGTCTATCGGCGTTCTTTCAAATATTAATCCTCTTGGGGAATATTGGGTCTTTTAAATTATTGTAATATGAACCTTCCCCCGAAAAAGAAGATATGAGTAAATAAATTAAGACTTGAGAAACGATTAAACTTTGAAGTTATAAAGAGAGAGAGGTCAGGCTGCTAACGGATAGCAGTGAGTGATTGATTAAACGTGAAGCGAGACGTGAGTACTTCGTAGCTTATTTGTGTATTATTAAAGTTGACGATTTGGTCAACTGTATATTAAATTGGAAAAGGTCGCTTTGAATTGAAAGGTGTATTGCCTGAACGTAAGTGATCCGATTAATTAAGACTTTTCGGATCTCGTCAACATCGCTATTGATTTCCATGTTTAGTCATTGGTGCATCTCTTAAATTGGTTTATAGAATTTGTATCTTTGTTCATAATAGTAAATAAATAGAAGTCATTTTTTTTTTAAATATAGCTAATCTCTTCCTTTCCACTCTCCCACACTGATGAAGGTCGTGGAGTGGCTATTACAACCTAAGCTCTGATTATGCGATATTGTACCAGGAATTTTAAATTTGCCGAGAGCACCAAAGCCAAACAGGAACTCTAGGTATATTTAGCATGTCATATAATCATACGGCATGGACGCTGTTGATTTACTACATCATGAAAATTCACCGACTTGGGTAGAGATCGAACCCTCTACCTAAAACGTACAAGGCCAGCAAAAAATCAACTACGCTACCCAGCTGACTAAATATAATGTTTATCTATCTATATTATTCGATCAATGATATTTCATTTGGTCCATTTAAAAGTAAATATTCAGAAAGATATGCATCAAATTACATTCAACATATATGTATCAATTATATTAAATTGAATATAATGGAATTATATTATCTCTATTCAACACACACACACACATATATATATATATATAGTACAATAAAATAAAATAAGAAATCAAGTGAAAAAGTTGTAAAACCTACAATATATATATATAATTACAAAATATTAAAGTTTACAATTTAATATAATTACTACATATATTTGCCACCCAGCCAGTATGGTAGATATCAACCTCGGCTTGTAATCGAGTGGATTTGGGTTCGAATCCCGAGTAAGGCATGGATGTATTTTCTTCGGTAAAAGAAGTCAGACTTCCACCTGTAATGGATTTCCGTTTCGAATGGAAAGCAGCACATCCTTTCTGTTATATGCTGAGATCATCTTTGTTATAGCTGTCTATATTCTTCTTTTTGTGTATTGTATGTTTATGTTCTTCCACTTGTATCTCATATGTATCCCAGGATGACAACACACACACACACAGCAACATTATATTATATCCAATCTAACTATTACATTATATTTAATATAATTATTACAATATATCTATTCAGATAAATATAATAATTTATATTTAACTGAATATACAATATAATTATATATTCCCAATATTACAATTCCATAAAGAGAATATCAATGACATATTAACTCATTCTCACTTATAATAAATACCTGCTTTTGGTGCAGAAAGAGAGAAAAACCTTACACCTCCAAGAATTTCGGAAACAGAAACTGAAAAAATGTGACGTAAATGTGGACATGTATTGCTTGAGACAATGATAGATCGAAAAAGAACGCTTGTATGAAAAACTGCAACAGAAAATGTCAGTATCGAGAACTCGCGTTCGAAAATAGGGTGGAACTGATGAATCGTTAACTTCGCCGTTGCAACTGAAAAATGGGGAAACGAAAGGAAATGACAATACGCCAGAGTGTATACTAACCTGCGCT
>BMAV01015730.1:20152-58747 GCA_019973955.1 Trichonephila inaurata madagascariensis | reverse complement strand
TTACTGTCATCCAAAGCAATCGTGTATATAAATTATCGCTTCAATTGAATGCTTTAAAGGTGAAGAAAAAAATCTGTTTAAGTTTTGACCCAAGTAGCTAAAAATGAAGCAAACGTGGCGGTATCGGTAATTCTTTAAATAATTAATTTCAGTAAATTAATTTTAATTAATTATAACTAAATTACCCTATTGTCATCTAAAATAATTGTGTATATGAAATTTCAACTCCGTTGAGAGCTTTAAAATATATTTTATTAACGATTGAGAATTTGAACAAGATATATATAGGGAAATTGTGAACTAATAGTAGGAATTGAATAAGATCTGTTTTCTGTACATAGGAGTGTCTTTTTATAGAAAGAAGTCTACTCTTATTTACCTTAAGATTTCTTTCCTAAAGAAATGTGATATTTATGGAAATTCAAATAGAAAGTTAGTCTATTTATATAAAAAAAGTAATCTTCAGTTAAGATAATACTAAAAAAATTCTGATCTTGAAAGAAGAGCATTTTAGAAAATACTTCCATTTCTTATTCTTCATGTGAAGAACTGATGAATCTGTCACTTTCAAATATATGAAAGCAGAAAGATATAAATACTTCAAAATATGAAATGGAACAGTTCTTTTGATTTTCAATAAATATATGATTTTACGTCTATATATAGTGATGTATTTTCTGAAATTCTTAGAAATAAGAATATTAAATCTATTTTTCTTTATCAAATTCTAATAATATTCAAACAGTAAACCTTTTAAAAAGTTTTGAAACTTTCATCATGATTTATCAAAAGCATACATGGCATACATGTATACCTAAAGAAAACAGTCGAAAGTAATAATCTTTAGAAATATGTGCAAAAATTCCTATAATACAAATTTTAAAAAAGCACAAATTTTTGAGTTCTTTAATTTTAATGCTATATTAAATTAAGTCGAATGTATAACGAAATATTTAGTTTAATTTATAAGAATTTTAATTAGAATTTTCATAATTAAATGAAAATATTTTATTAAATAAATTTTTTTTATAAAAATGATTTTCCACCTCTCTTTAATAATGATATATTTAATTTTAAAGGTTTTCGAAATTTGTATGACGTATATTTATTTACTTATAGTTAAACTTTTAGGGAAAACTTTCTACTTCTGTTGAATACATCAGATAATTATACTTGAGGTATGGCAAAGAAAATTTACTACAAAAGCACAAACTCGTGATTCAAATGCATTTAGTGATCAATCTTAATTGAAAAAGCTTGCAAAAAATATAATTTTTCCATGTAATTATTATAACTATATGTTTTCGAGCTTTCATTTTTATCCATGGTGTTTAATTAGATTTTAAAAATAAATAAACACCTTTATTAGTTTTTAATTAAAAAAATCGAATTTAAAATGAATAGGTGAGGAATTATAATTTGTTCATACTGTATTGTGTGCATAAAATTTAATGTCCCCTATCTAACTCTATCATTTATTTTTTTTCCTTAACAATAAGCTAAAAACAATAAAGACAATCATTCATAATAATATTTTTATGACCCTTTTATAAACTTTATCGGAAATGAAGCAATGATGCAAAAGTGTAATTTACGGTTAAAGGTAATATTGAAAAGAAAGGATTTAACTAATATATATATATATATATATATATATATATATATATATATATAAATATAAATAGGCTGTTCAGTAAGTAATAAGACTAATTTTACTATCGTGAAACCACTCATCGGAATGTTAATTTCTGTGGCATAAGGAAAATTTGTTGTCTGTATTAACAAAAGCAACCAATAGATGGCGTGTACAGATTCATGATCTTGAGTATCACGTGCTCGAACTGAAGCATGTTTGCTGGCGCCTACGAGACGCGGCCAATTGTCGAAATGGAAGTAAAAATCTGTAAAAATCGGTATCGGAGACCTTTCATATGATACGCTGTATGATTAAAGACTGAAACAAGAAGGCGACAATATCTTAAAACGCTTCATCACAGCAGACAAAGTTTGGTTGTATCACTGATACAACCATAAAACAACAAAGCAGTGAACGGAAACATCCATCTTTACCTACCCCCAAGAATGCAAAAACTGTAAAATTGGCTGGTAAAGTTATGACCATAGTTTTTTTTGATTAAGAAGGAATTGTGTAACAACAACTCTGTTGAACTCGGTACTACCGTAAGCGGCTCGTACTACGCGAATGTCCTGCGAGCAATGATTTAGCGTTAAAAGGAAATGTCTATTGCTCCGAAATGGCTTCCTATTTCACTATGACAATACCCAACCACATATTGCTCATTGCGTACTGGATATTACGCAGCAGAACAACGTAAAGATTTTACCACACCCTCCATACAGTCCTGATGAAACTCCATGTGATTTCTGGCTGTTTCCTCAACTTAGAAACCATTACGAGGCAAACGTTTTGCAAGCAACAAAATACGTTTAAAGGAAACGGAGGCGATTTTGAAAAAGCTCTCCCAAAACGGACTTTTACATGTTTTTAAGAAGTGGACAGAACGTTGGGGTTAATGTATTACGTGCCGCGGAAGTTATTTTGAGAAATTTCCAAGTTAATGATCACGATTAAAGATAATATTTTTTTTTTATAATTTTAGTCTTATTACTTATTGAACAGCCCTCGTATGTATGTACAGTATGTGGCCGAATTCGATCAACATATTCAGAGGGGGGCAGCTTGGTGACGACAAATCAGTACAGAACATGGGGTAGCAAACCACATTTAGTTGGTGAAAATGGCGATAATAGTAGCAGTTGAAAAGATGATTAGCCAGATGAAGGTAATGACCAAACAAATATGGAGATTGTGAGCGCCGTGGTAGGGTCCAAGAAACTTGCACGTATACAAATTTACCACTTCTCTTTGAGTTGCGCAGGGTACTGCGCACCAGAAAGTGTGGTTCCTGCACGAAGGTGCACTAGCACATTTTCGATTGCGGTGCTTCACCACCTCCAAGCTACATATTATGGGAGTTGGATTGGACACGACTGGCTTGTTGCTCGGCTTCCACGCTCCCCAGACCATAATCCTTTGGATTTCTTCTTCTGGGGCAACCTGAAATCACATGTGTGTGAGACGTCGGTGGCTACAGTGGAGGTTCTCTCGATGCGAATCTGTGACACTTCAGCTGACTTGACCAGCACGCAGGATTTGTTTGAATGCGTCCGGCAATTCTTCGTCCACCGGTTCGGCTGTACTATGACCTACGCGGCAGCAATTTCGAACAATTACTGTAACAATCACTTGTCATTAATTTCCGACGTCGATTGGGGATGCATTGTTCGTAATGGAAACATGCTTTACGTCTATTAAATGTACTTCTTACCAGTTAGTGAATATTTCCATTCCACTCGACATCACACACACTATAAATGTTTTTGCTAATTTCTTTGACTAAACGTGGTGTGCGACTACATGTTATATGGATATTTGCTATTCCCGTGCTGCCTACTATCACCCCTCTGAATTTGTTGGTTGAATTCGACAACACCCTGTATTTATGTTATTCAATAGAAAAGCGTGCGACTAACATTTTATTGTTTTCTACATTAGTAAATTATACACAAATTTTGACACACTCAAATCGATTTTTGACAAGTTAAGGGAAGGTTCAAACTTTATTTTCATAAACCAGATTAATAAGATTTTTTTACTAATGTGTGCCACATAAAAGTAACAAGAGGGCTATTGGCGATGTACATCATAATTTTGAATCTCGGTCAAGTTATAGGGACAATACCTAAACTGGTATCCCCTTTCTCTAAGCTTTCACATCACGTAAGTGTAAGGACTTTGAGACATGACAGATTTAACTTGCATAAGCTTTTTCACACGATGGGAGGCACCCGGACTTGAACCCATAACTCTAGACAATATTTATCAAAGTCGCACAACAATTTTGGAAAACATGAATTTAGATGTTTTTCAAAATGGTTTATTTCTGAGACTTAATATAATGTTGCTCTAAATTCTCAAAAAATAATAACATAAACACATTCGAAAACAAGTTTAAAAAAAAAAAAAAACATTAAGAAAACTTTTTCAGAAAAAATTCAAGAAAGAAGACAAATGTCTGAGAGAAATTGTACTCTGTCTCATCACATTAACCAACAGAGATTAAGTAACAAGGACCCGGCATCATTTGTTATTTTCATTAACTGAAAATAGAAGTTGAAATTGAAACTGCCTGAAGTACACAATAGAAATCACAATGTTGTTTTCTCTCTATTTGTATTCAACCAGTATAAAGACGTTCTCTTTTTTTTATTAATCACTCTAGCACCTACACAGTTAGTCAGACGAAAGAAACTGGGTTTAATTTTTTCTTAGAATCAAGAAAAACACACTGTGTATTTTATTTACAAAATAGAAATCATTGCTCAGTTCATAAATATTTTTCGAATGACTGATTCGCCTGAAAGGTTTCATATGATTCTTACAAAAAATCCATAATGATTATAAACATCTTTTATAAGATTTCTTCTATTTATTAGCCTGGTCTTATTATGAGTGTTGCAGCACACTTATATTTATATATAAAAATCAGTGGCAGTTTTATGAAACATAAATGTGCCTATTTTGATCCATCGATTTTTCTTATAATAGGTGTGATGTTTTTGGTTCTAAATTTCAGAATTTAAGCTCCTTTTCATATGTAGGTTATTTAATACTATATCATCACACTCTTATGATTTATTATATGCATATATATTACATTACGTCTTTCAAATGTCCGGAAAATTCACTTCATTAACAAGTAGGAGAGTATATAAATATTTATTCCCCAACTCTCTAAAAAATTAACAATGGAATTTTTAATAAATTCAAACAAGTATCATTTCTACCACAACAGGGATCGAAAATTCGTACACAAACTAAACATATCTGTTCAAATCTTAATGCATAAATAAAATCAAAATACATTTTAAAAAAATGAAATGCATGGTTACTGTCAAATGTTTTACTCTAATTCTGCTTTCCTGCTTAGTTCTTATGGACGGAGAAGAGTATACTAGGACTTCCCAAAACATCCTTATCAAATAATCATGTTAGAGTTTTTAAGACTATTGTACGAGTATCTGTTTTTGAAGCCAAATTGGCCAACCCAATTTGGCAGCAAATGTATCGCACAGTTACTGTCAAATGTTTTATTTTGTTGTTTCTTTCCACGATCGTCTTTTAGATTGAAAAAATATCTACTCTGACCTCTTGTAATACTCTCAACAAATAGTCCTCCTATAATCTTTTAGACTTTTCTAAGGATATCTATTTTGTAAAGCCTACTTGTGTGACCAAAGTTGTCTTCAAAATATATCGCTAAATTAATTTATCCTTCTCTATTTCTCTCTCTCTCTCTCTTAGTCTTCAAATGATGTTTATAGTCATATCACCCTATCGTTAGAGAACAGTAGAAATTCCAAACTTTTCATAACAATACATTTAAATATAACTTTGGTAAATCAATAAAATTGAGAAATAAATACAAGTAGATTTTTAATTATGAGTAGTTGCATGAATTTGTAGTACATTAAATAAAGAACTAAACATTTTATACTCAACTGAGTTAATTTTTCTGAGATAATTATTTAACATTCAACACATAATGAGAAATATACATACTTATTTTAATGTACGTGATCCCAAAACATAACATGTAGTGAATACAAATTTATAGAATCACGTTTTAGTAAAAAACTTTTAATTTTTTCAGAACTTTGAAATTTAAATAATAATAAATACTAAGAGTCTCTAAACTATTCAATAACATAATTTTTAAAACATTTAGTACTTACAACTGTTTTAGGTATAATTTCTCTTTTTCAATGTTTTCATTGAATTATTAAAATAAGATTCTAAATCATATGGTTGGAGTCTGATTTCCAAATAGGTTCTCTGGTGTTTTAATGCTCTCTGACATTTTTTATTCATCCTTATTTAAGCTTTAAGCAATTTTATTTTGGAGACATTAAAATATTTTTCGTCAATTTACTTTCCATTGCATTAGCGTTACCCAACAAGATGTAATGAGCTCGAAATTCTTTAACTCTGTTGGTAAAGAAAATCCGTACAGTATTTTTTAAACAGTCAAGTACTTTTAAAAAATATTCCCAGTATTTGTAAAATGCACAATAGATATCTAAAAGACTTCCTGCAAAAGCTATGGATGTCTGTAAAAAATATCAGCTTTCAATATATTTCTCCTTGTTTAAGGTATCCGACTACGTTCGGAACCGTGATTTTGCAAAAGCGTATAAATGGATAATATTTATGATATTTAGTGTCACTTAGATTAGAAAATGTACATAAAATTGTTTTAAGAATAGTTTTACAATAAAAAATTATTTAAGTGCAATATTTCGACAAAAAGTTAACATAGAGAATGACACATTTTCAAAATATTCTCCTTTTGTGAAAAATGCTTCTATTATAATATTTTGTCAGTATATAGCTCAAATCTCTGTACAGAGGCTCAACTAGAATTTTTGAAATATATAACTTAGAAGTGGGTTTATCCATGTTTTACGACAACAGAGGGGAGAAATTTTAAGAAAAAAACGCTGATAATTATTTCAATTGGTTGTAACTCTGAAAATAATGTGAATTTTTCAAAACTCCTAGTTCAGACTCTCTGGAGAAGTCTTTACTTTATATAAGCGCGAAATATTATTATTTTTGAAGAATTTTTTAAACGGAGAACATTTTGAAAAAAGATTATTCTAAGTTAATTTATTGCCGAAATATTGTATTTAAATAATTTTTTGACAAAATGTTCTTAAAACAATTTTATACATGTATTCTAATCTGTGACACTAAATATCATGAAAATTATCCATTTATGCAATTTTTTTAAAATCACGGTTCCGAACGTAGTCGGATACCTTAAGGTTCTGTTGAGAATTCAAAAGAAAATTCATCACTTAATCTTGATATTGTTTAATGCGTGGGTAGGCAGTTGTCCTGAGACTCAAGGGCTACATTGTGGAAGTGGATAATACCGGAGGGCAGCATCTTTTTAAAATAATTGCATTCATTAGTTAACTTCGCATCTTAGAAAAGGTATAAAGTACATCACATATAAAAATCAATAAATACGAGATATGACCAGAGAAAAAGCTTGCAAGCCGCGGCATTTGAAAGCTACATATTGTGGAGAAATTTTGTATCCCCAGAGTGGAAACAAATGGCTCTACATGTCATGCAGCTCGTTTGCGGGTAGGTAGTTAAAATTACCAGAAGGTTCAGGACGATTGAAATTGCAAGGCACCTGGGAAATTGGTCTCGTTTGGAAGCTCAATTTTTATGAGCAAAGAATATGTCCGCATCTGGTATTCACATTCAAATCGTGGAATTTTATGATGAAGAAGCAATGAGCAGACAAAATGTAGCGAAATGGTGTTACTCTTTTCAATACGGTAGACATGATGTCGAAAACCACAATATTTTAGGGAGCGTCCGGCCAAGTTCTTCAAGGCACGAATTGAAGAAATGATTCAAAATGATCGACGGGTAACTCTGAGTGAAATCTGGTCAGAGCTGGGTCAAAGCTATGGTAGCGTACACTATGTCGGTTCTGATGTGCTGCGATATTCCACGATAGGTCTGTGATAACATCCACACAAATTAACCTAGAGCGGCAAAACTTTTTATGTGTAATCACCTAGGAAAATGATTAAAAGTAACGAACAATTTTCAAATAATTCCCTGTAAAAATGTGGAACGGAGAAAAAAGTAAGCAGGTTCACGTGTCAAATTGACACCGACGGGCACTTTAGTGTGTTAATGGAATAAATCTTCTAATCCATTTCTCCATTCATTAATTTACTAAATATCCACTAGATAATCCAAGCTTCAAAATATAAATTTTATTTTTATTTGGTGCATTAATTAACCAAACAGAAATATATATATATATATATATATATGAAATCCTTAAAAATGTATAAACTCTAATTCAGCTTAACCAAATATTCAGTCCCTCGTTTTAAACTTAATGTATATCAATTGTTATTTAATGTAACATGAACAATATTGATAAGGTTACGGAAGTTATTACAATTTAGTTGTGCGGATGGGTAGGTTGCTCTCGATTACTAATTTCAGCGCCAGTCCATTGCTTCAATCAATACGTTTAATTTACTTAGAGTTATATCTCTGACATATTTAGTATGACATAGTATAGAGTCCCTCCAGATTAGAATTGGGTCAGTTGAGTTGAACTTGACATTTTAAGCCAACAGCGGTGATTGGGTTTCGTTCACTCCCTGAATATTTCATTGGTTAATTTAAGAGAAAGATTTGTAAAATGTTAAAACATTATCTAGTGTAATTGATTGAACACAGTGGATAATTGACTTAGTTTAATGATTCGCTTATCAGAAAAGTGAGATAACGTTAATTAATTGACTGTTTTGAATTTGCGTCTTTCTAGTGCTCTAATCTGTAACTTATCGACGCGTTCAATAATGAAACACTGAATTGATTTTTACCGTAAATAAAAATTTGAAACAAGTGATATAAGAGATGTATGTAGGATCTAACCGTTGAAATCTTTATATACAAGTAATATAAAAAAACTTTTTTATAGGTCAATTCCTACTTAGATCAACAAAGAAAATTTTTTATTTTAGTTACTTTTCATTAAATAGTTACAATTCATATAAATATGTATATACATATGACAGAATCACAACATTAAGTGGTATCTAAATTTTTTTCATTATCATTAAAGTATCGTATTGTCATCCAAAACAATCGTGTCTATAAAATTTCAGTTCAACTGAATGCTTTAAAACATGAGAAAAAAAACATTTTCGAGTTTTGACACAAATCGCCAACGTGGCTGTATTTGTAATTCTTTAAATAATTAGTTTTGATCAATTAATTTTTATTAATTATAATTAAATTATTGTATTGTCATCCAAAATATACATGTATATTAAATTTTAGTTCAAATGAGCGTTTTAAAATGTATTTTATTATACCGATTGAAAATTCCACCAAGATAAATAAATAAATAAACAAACAAATAAATATATAGAGAGAGAGAGAGTGTGAGTTAATAATAGGAATTGAGTAAAGGAGAAAATCGATTCATTAACTCACCACGCTAGCTG
The DNA here is from genome assembly GCA_019973955.1 of Trichonephila inaurata madagascariensis. Lineage (NCBI taxonomy): Eukaryota > Metazoa > Arthropoda > Arachnida > Araneae > Nephilidae > Trichonephila > Trichonephila inaurata. The sequence goes on along the minus strand of BMAV01015730.1, from coordinate 49,609 downwards.
CGGAGCTAATAGACCTACATACTTGAATTTTGATAAGCATGTTCCTTTCTTGGAGCAGAGATCCGCTACAAGAGGGGTTTTGCAAAAATAGATCCCCAAAAGGAGTTGCGAGAGGCTATATATTAATATTCCTGTTTTTGATCTATTTGACTTACGAACTTGAAATTTTCCAAGCATGTTTCTTTCAATCCAGTAGAGATCAGTTACGAAAGAGGTTTTGAGAAAATCGACTTTCAAGAAGGGTTTCGAGGGGTTAAGGGGCGTTATAGATGAATAGTACCATTTTTGAACCATTAGGCATACATATTTGAAATTTTGCTGGCACGTTCTTTTCAAGGAGTTTAGAACGGGTTTTACGACAATTGACCCCAAGAGGCGTTGCCAGGAGTTATAGATAAAAATTCCTGTTTTTCGATTCCTATACCCACATACATGAAATTTTAGAAGCATTTTTTCTTTGTTGAATAAAAATCGGCTAAGAACGGGTTATATTGAAATCGACTTCGATGGGATTACGAGGAGTAGCTGGAGCGTATTGATATAAATATTTCCCGTTTTCAAGCTAATAGACCTACAGCAGTGCTTTTCAAAGTTTCGATTTTTTCAGTCATAAATTTCCTCGCACCCCCTCCCCCATCCAAACAAGAATAATGCATTGGATTCAATAATAATAATATACTTCGACATAAATCTACAATACGAATTTAATTACAAACCGTACGAATTATCAAGATCAGTATTACATTTTTTATATATTTTTATATATGACACAAGCCCAAGGAGTCACTGGTAATTATTAAACTTTTTCTTAGCTTGGTATTGTTAAATTAATTACCAAATACAGGGTGCAGTGCTGATACATTTATATAAATATATTATATCGGTGTAAATGCGTATTTTATTTTTTGTTACGTCAGAATGTATTTTGTTATGCTTTCTTTCAATTAATTAATATTTTTAAATAAGGGTTTATTTTTGACGTTTCGATATGCTTGCGCCCCCCTTGTTGGTTTATCACACACCCCTAGGGGGACGCACCCCACAGTTTGAGAAACACTGACCTACAGTAATGAAATACGGTATGCACATTTCTTTAGTAGAGTTCAGATCTGTTAAAAACGAGTCTTATGGAAATAGACTCTCAAGGGGGAGGGGGGAACAAGACACACTGATAAAAAAAAAATTCCTTTTCTGAATTATTAAAGCTTAGACTTGGAATTTGACAAGCATGTTTATTTTGTTGAGTATAAATCCGCTAAAGCGGATTTTACATAAATCCACATTGGATAGGAATTTACAGGAAAGTAAGAAGTAATTCCATTTTAAAAAAAATTACATATTCAAATGGTGCCTTTTTTTAAAAAATCAATAGTTGAGGATTATACGAATACTTTTTAATAATATCGAACGCTTAATGGTAGGTCTTAAATATCAAGAAATCATATACGAGGGTTGGGGCAAAAGTCATGGCAACTATTTTTTTTCTTGAAGATACCAGTCCGGTTGGAAAATATGACATATACAAATGAAAGGACAAGGTGTTAATTACATGCGGGGACAAGGAGAGAGAGAGAATAGCACTGAAATATCATAACACACTAATTTATTACGGTAGTATATACAGGGCAATATGGTCTTCACGGTGCAAAAGAATGACAACACAGTACACCCACCATGCTAATGTATGGTATGGTAAGGTATTATTTCCAAGGGATTCCACTAATTCACTGTGATATTCCATCGCATTTTTCCCTCAGAGAACGTCTATTTTGATGTAAGAACGCTGCTCAATACGGGTTACTTTCAACACACGACACTCACCAACTGACTGATTACACAGCCCTCGCTGCGCTATTACCAGCTGTCACAGAGCCATCTGTTATTTTGCATACACACAATGCCTGAGGAACTTCCACACGACACCTATACGTTTGTGATCCATTCACATATATTCAAGAAAAAAAAATAGTTGTCATGACTTATGCCCCAACCCTCGTATATAAACAGTATATAATCATATATTCATATAACATTGTAAAATACCCAGCGAAGCAGCGAATAACGGCTAGCGTCTTTTGTACACACACGAAAAAGAAAACGCGTACATACACATACATAAATATATGTATGTATATAAAATTCATTTTAAAGAATTTAGAGAAATTTTAAATTTTGCTAATTATAAAAACTCGTGATAAAACAACATTGTTATAAAATATTTTACTTGATATACGAATGGTATGTAGTTTGGAGTAATTTATTTGTCTAGCCAATTTAATTAATTTTAAGCTGAAGAAGAAATATTTTACATTAAGCTAAAAGTTTTATATATTGCGTTATTTTTACATTATTTTTTAAAAAACATATCAAAATGGATTGTAAAATTTTTAAGGCATTTGTGTTTATTTGATTCTACTCCTAAAACTACCGAGTATTAATTATTTTCTAGTTTTTGTTTTATATAGCAGGTTTCAATTTGAACCCCTGTTTAAATACATACACATTTCTTTTATTATAATAATAAAAGATGTAAGAGATTAACATTTCATATTTTAAAATTAAATTAATTTATGCCTAATTTATTTCTATAACTGTAAATTTTTATAAGCAAATAAAATCTTCAAGTAGTTAAAAAACAGTACTTAAAACTGTATTTGGCACTTTCTCATATAATTTGCATAGTTTATAAATTTGATAATAAATCTTGAAATAAGAAAAAATAATTTAAGTGTCTTGTTTTTTTGTGAATTTTATACATGTTCCGTTCATGCTGCAAATTTTTAAAAAATAATTTAATAAAAATGAACAATTTTGTATATAAAAGGTTTTTGCAATAACCTTATATAACTAACAGGAAACTTAAACAACGTCATTTATATTTCTGAAAGATTTTGTGTGAAACAAAAATTGTTTGACATGAATTTTTAAATTTTACGGATGGAAAAACTTATTGAAACGAAATCATTAGATCATAAATCATCATTTTTCTCCCTAAAAGAGTTAAGTCATACAAATTAATTGTTTTCAAAACAATATCCGTTTTATAGCACCAAATCAATAAAACACATTGAAATAAAAAAAAATCCTGATTTTACTACATTATACAAATTAAATACTCTTATAAAAACCTAATACCTATAATCTATGTTTATTTTTTCATTTAATTGCGTTTCATAGACAAGAGTTCTAGAATTTAAGGTTTATTTTTACAAACTATTATCTTTTAGAATATGAACTATTGATTTTTTTAAATCTTAGTACAACTTAAAAACCCAATCACAGGGAAACAGTATTAAAAAATTGCGTTTAAAAATTAAATTTAAACAAATTATGATTTGGTTCCAGAATTATCCAAGTAATTTACACATTTTTATGAAATTCATTCTCAACAACCTGTTTTATAATCATAGAACAGCTTTATTTCAGCATTCCAACCTTTAGATAGATATTCTTAAGTTTAAAACATTTTCTTTCCATGCTTCCACTTCTATAATAGTTTTCAAAAAAAATCTTTTACTTGATTTATTATCATAATTTCTAGAAAAAAATGTAAATGTCTAGCCCACTGTACGAATTACTAAAATTGATAGCTTACTCTACGAGACGTCATTACTAAAAATCGAATTTGAGTTTGAATGTTTTTTTTTGTTTTTTTGTTCGATTAAATCTAGAGTTCAATTTCTCTAAATTGAGAGGGAAAATAATACAGAATATCCTAGAAATAATTCCCTTTTCGGTGAAGTTATTCCTACTTATTGCCTTAATAGTTATTTTTAAAAAAAATGAATGCATGGTTTAAAATAATACTTTTTTCAGTCACAATTAGTTACCAAACGTTACTAATTTGTCAATGTAAATAATTTAAAGCCATTTCTAATTGAAAAGATGTTTTATTTTAGTTTTATAATTTAAATGACATGCCCAATTAATAATATACAGTAATCGAAATCTTCTGGTAATTTAGTGCTCTCAAGAAATAATTATCTTATGAAAAAATCTCTCTAACGAAATCGTGTTAAGAACCTCAAAACTATTTAAAACTATTCCCTAAAAGAACCTTTCACGAATATTCCAAGGAAATGCATAAAAGTTTATTCCCACTTCCAATAGAGAGAGTTCTCTGTTTGCAGATTAAAATGCATGCGAAGTCATTTTCAGTTTCAGAAAATTCGCTGCAACTGAAGTGAAGCGATGAAAAAAAACAACTTTTCCGCCCCCTTCCGGTGGATCAAATTTTGATGATGTCATCACCTAAGCCCCTCCTACGCTTCTACTTACTTGACCAATTGGATCAGCCGTAGTTCTAACAAGTGGTTCCAACTGCCAAGTCACGTGATTCGAGAGAGCCTATATAACAGCTTAAGAGTTAGGCGATCAACTCTTCTGCTTCTTTCTCATCTGCGCTTCCTAACACTCTTCGTTTTCCCTTCGCAACAGGCAGTTAGGAGAAGCCAATCTCTCGATTCTTCTCAAACAGAGAAGGTAGGTGTGATTTCATACGATACGACTGGAGAAAAGGGTTCAGAAATAAAATTTCAATTGATATTTTTTTTAATATAATTTGAAATATTGCGGTGAATATCGCTTTTAGATATACATTTTTCTATAGGTATGCGCACATTTTTAATTATAACAATTTGAGCAAAAAATAACTTTAATCATTTTTTCAAGCTACGTATATGTACTTAAGTTAAAATTCCGAAAAAAGAGAAAAAATAGTTGAAACTAAAAATGAGAAGAAAAAAATAATATTGGAAAATTAATGTAAATTGATAAATTCTTAAATCTAACTTCAAATACAAGAATTTATTCATATGAGTTTAAATTTACAGTTGTGCAATTACAAGCAGAAAAAATAATGAATGTTCTATAATAATGTAAGTATTCTCTCGAAGCTTATGAAAAATAGGATTAAATAAAACTTCGATTAAAAAACTATTAAAATAACAATTATTTGTTTATTCGCGTGAAATATTTTTGAGATTTACTTGAGATTTTGTATCAGTTCTTGAATTACATTATTCACTTAATAATTTAGTATCCGTCAAAGAAAATTAGAGAATATATTTATCTATGATTTTAGTTGTACATAAGTAATAATGATTAAATTAAATGTTTTGAATTAATTGTAATGTTTGGATATATTTTTTAAATAATCTTTAATATAACATATATTTAACTATAATTAATTACATGTATATATATCTGTACGCACTTTAACTCATGATATATGGAGCCTCATATAAAAATAAATCTAAATATAGATTTTTAAATTTCATTTCTAAGGTGGAAGCAGGGAAGGGATTTTAATAGTTTATAACAGCAAAAAAAACATATATTTACTTTTTAATTTAGCAGATTTTTTTATTGCAATAATATTTACAATTTTTCTACTTCAGAATAAAACTTACTATAGAATATGTACTCGTATGTTGTTTTTTTAAATCTAAAAACAGAAACGGAAAATTTAATGAATATTTTAATTTTATTTATATCAAGAATAAAATATTATTGATTAGCGTTATAATGTATAGTATATTTTTTTATTAACAAAAAAAAAGATTAATGTTCAAAAGTATAATTTTGAAAAATTATATATTTTTCACATGAAATATTAATATCAATGACTTTTTCATGTATTTTGTCACATTTTAATACTTTTATAATAAGTATGTAAAAATCCTTTTTTGATATATTTAAATTATTTCTTTTAACTTTTAACACATTAATTGTTGTATGAATTTTAGTAAAAAGAATTTGTGTTAGTACTGTACTGCTTGTTTACTGTTTTATATACTTCAAGTATCTTTATCACTATACATTTTAAGGTAATATTTAAAAGAAACTTTTAGTTAATATTATTTGTAAATCTTATAAACTTAAAATTGAATTCTGTATTCTGCTTAGCTAGAATTCTTTAATGTGATATAATAGTATTTTGTATCTTTATTAATAGACGATATTAATGATAGTATTCCAATATTAATGAACATTTCACGAGATAATTAAATATAATATCAAAAATTTTGCAACCATTATATACGCATTGAAAAATGGATCCGGTTCGGCGAATTTACGCTGAAGATTAAGTAATACCCGTTAAACAATTCGCAAAATTTAAATATTTGTTAGCAATGTGCTGAATTCTAATTTACATATTCACTAATTGAACGATAATTTTCATAATCACTAATTGAATTTTAATTTACATAATCACTATATAATTGAATTCTAATTTTCATAAATCACTATTTATGTAAAATATCACTACTTTATCACTATTTTTGTGAATTAATTTCATATTGTTATTTATTTTTAAAATTAACCTAGCTAAAACTTTTTTTAAATTCTGAAATATGTTCATATTCGCTGTAACCCCGAAAAACTTTTGTTTCAGGTCATGAATCTTTGTTTCATTTTCAAATTTTAGTATCTTTGAGAATAATTTTATAGATAAATGAACTAAAAATATTCACCATATTCTGATTCTGGACGAAACAAAACCACTGAAATAAATTGTGTTCATGCTCATTTATTTAACTTTATAAAGCTTAGCGCGCGCACACCAGAATGTTGAATTATAGTTGGAAATTCTTCTTAGAATACCACATTGGTTTGTCTGTACAGGATCGAGTTTAAGGAAGTATTATACAATCCTTCCAATCCTCTAAATCGGCTAAACCGAATATCGGCTTAACTGGTCACTTATTTCTAAGAGTGATCCGTCAAAACTTTAATCTCATGCCTCCAGTTTCCATATAATGTTCTATTCAGTCGAATAGAGAGCATATCGGTTTGCTTTGTATTGCTACTGTGCGTTCAGTGAATGGGTTTTCTTATACCCAGTTAATATAAAATTCATGAACGAATTACATGATTTCGCTTTTCCAAAAGCGACAGGAGCAAAAAGAGGAAAGAATATTATTGATGTCTAGATCTTCTAGGAAATAATATTTTTATTCCTTGCTGCATGCTCATATAGAATTTTCTAAAATGTAATCTTTTAATTTAGAAGCTTAAACTTTAAGACGCATAGGTGTTATGTGTTTGATGTTTGATTTAAAAAATACAATGAATATACATTGATATTAAATGTCTCTTCGATGTTTTTATGCATATGTAGTAAAATGATGTTAATTGCATTTCATTTAATTCGATTTAGACGGTCAAAAATCTGGTATCATAATAAGTTGTCAAGAAGTACTATATTATTATATATTGTTACTATAAAAAAACGACATATAATTAAGCAAATATATCCTAGTGTGTACAACGATTTTGAAATTTTAAATTTAATCTGTTTCAGATGTGGTAAATACAATATAATTGCGTACACACACACTTAATACTACGCAGTTATTACTAAGAATTCTAATTATGTTTGAGTTTTCCACATGGGTATTGAATTTAAATGGATATTATATACAAATACATTTGCCATCTAAATCGATAAAGGGGTGACCAACTAAAATCTAAAAGTAGTATCAGATGCTATTACAACAATGAAAAATAAAAAATGAAAACTCTTTTTTTAGACAAATAAATTTTTTAAAAAATCTAAATTTATTCGAGGCATATAGAAATTACATCAGTAAAAGCTACAATACATGGTTTGAAAGATTTTGTACGTCTCATCAAGGAGAAATAAAATGATTTTTCCAGTTAATAATGAATCGTATAATAACTTAACGATTTATGAGCTTTCTAGCGTATAGTAATATACGCTAGAAAGCTCATAAATCGTATAGTAATATATATATAATACGAATGTCCATAACTTTTTTTTTTGATATTCAAATTTGATTCCTTTAACTCAGTAATCAAAAGAACAAATAATTTCGTTCGGTTGTGAAGGAAAAGGAAAAGAAATAACCGCAAGAAAAACAAAGAGGGCTTACTTTACTTTCTTTTCAAATCTAGCGCAATTTGATAATAGACATTGGAGAAATACAGATCATTTTTTAAATAAGATAACTGTTTTTTACAAATTATTGCACATAAATTATTCAACTCTTTTGAAAGAAATTTTTTTTTAAAAAAATGATATGAAAACTATTTAATTAATAAGGTTTCATAAGTATAAATCGTACATATTAATGCATAAGTTCCAATTTCATAGATTGTGTGAGATTGGTTCGTAGAAGGATAATAAATAATTAAATATGAAATAAAACACCCAATATGAGCCAAAACCTAGTCTAGAAAGCACAAAATAAGAGCATCATTTTAATTTTTGAGCTAAAAAATTGTACATAGTTCAGAAAGAGAGAATCCTCCTTAATCATAGACTAAAAAAAGGTTGTTCAAAGTTAAACACTAACTTATTCGTGGTGTAAAATCATCCCTTTTATCTTCTTTAAAAAAAAAAAAACTATGACGCGTATCATAAATTTCTTAATCGCAATAAGTTCGATCATCTAGTTTTTTTCTTGTAGAATCAATGCTGATGCGATTCAGAGATTCACTTAAAAATTCTATTACCGTAAAATCTGGCTTATAACGCGCACCTATACTTTCAAGCTGTATTTTTTTTTAATTCTGTGGTATATTCACCGTTTTACACGCCACCCCTTTTTAAGAAGGAACTTGAAATGTACGTGTACAATGTTTTTAGGTTTTAATGTTATTTATTCGAGGTATTATCTCAAGTCTTTGTGAAAAATAGTACACTTCTAGAACCACAACTCTTTAAATTCAGAAGGTACGTCATTTCTTTTAAATAAATAGAAAAATAGATAAATAGATTTCTTTTAAATAAATATTTTGATAAATGGAGAAGTCTAATTTTTTTCTATGCCTTTCTCTTTTTATATTTTTAAAGCTGTAATTTTTATACCCGGCGTATAACGAACACCCGTAAATTTCAATTTTAGTTTTTGTGTTAAAAGTGCGCATTATACGTCGGATTTTACGGTAACTTTTCTTAATCTACCTTGAAACGAATCGGAGTTCATACTAATGTTTGGGGATAAATAAATGGCAGACATTTTTAAACTCTAAAACTTTTATTCAATCAAATATTTAAGTATATAAATATCTTAATGGCTGGCATTCAACAGAAATGAAATCTTAATCTCGAATTTTAACCAATAATAATAAAGATTCACTTAATTCACCATTCAAATTCCTAATCTAACATAAATCGACCTAATTTTAATCGAACTCACCTAATCTTATACATATTCAAAGGGGTTCTCTTTACAACTTCAATCGCGAAATTTCTCTCTACAATCACAAGCTTAACATATTCTCCTATTCAACTTCAGTACTTTCAGATCACTTTAAATACCATAATAAGCTGCATATATTAAGGTTTCTTCAGAAGACAACGTTTTCAAATCAATTAAATAATCCATAAAATAGATTTCGGTACAGATTAATTTGAAAAAGCGTAGAGAACCCACCACAATCTACCTAGGACTTTTCTCTGCTTTATACTTTGTCTCGTACATATCTATAAAGTGTCATGAATACAGAGATATCTCAAAAAAGTTACATGAAGATCTAAAAGTAATATTTTCCTACCATTGATAAAAATACTTCGAGAGACATTAATTGAAAAATTAGAGGCTTCATGAGTCAAAGATATTCTTAGATCATTTTAGCGCTTTTCTATTACTAAGAATAATATATTAGATCAGATGAAAATATCCATTTAGAAGTCTGGAAACTCTACCATTAGAAGTATCTCTAGAGAAAGAGCCAAGTCCTAAAGGTTAATATTGAATAAGCCAAATTTTAGTGCTCTACCTATAATATATTTCGTTGATATACCCTACAATCGAATAACTTTACTCCTAAAATGCTAGCTTTAGCCCTTTTCAGTAATCTTTCCTACTAAATATAAAAAAGATCCCCCGTAACGAATCTGATATTTTTATAACATAAAATTTCATATGTTTTCGATGTTTACCGCGAATGTAACGATGTTTTCTTTTGTAGTAAATTCATATATGTTTTCGGTGGTAAATAAAAGACCAAGGTTTATCTTTTGATGTAGTTTGTTGACTGTTCTTGAAAAAGTTTTCGAATTTCAAACGCAGTATATATTTAACCTTATTTACTTATAACTTTCAAGAAACGTTTTCATTCGGTGCTTATATCCAATTTAACGTTTCTAAAACTTTTTCCATTCCAAATATTTGTATTAAAATATGTTTAATGCCAGTATTTCTTTCTGGGTCATTTTAAACACAGACAGGTAGTTTTATGAATCGGAAAAAGAAATCTGAAGACTGTTATTTATATTTAAAGTCGATATATAAAACTAATGAATAGTACTTTGCAATCGCAGAGAATTTGAATGCTGCAATTTTAGGCATTATTTTCTGTTGATCTGGGATTTAAAGTTTTCTATAGCATTATAAAAGGATTGTTATTATCTACTAAGGTTTCTTTGGCATATTTCCTCCTGCTGTATATATACGTATTGTTGCAACAGGTGATTTAAAGATCGGTTAGCGTATCGTTGGCGGTATTAGGTTAAATTTATATCTTATTTCATAAAGTTTGACGACAATTTTCATTTTGCTCGTATAATGCGGAAAGAAAAATCCCCAAGATATGATAAGAAACTGTTCAAAACTCATTATGTGTTATACTCTTTCTCTTCATACACTCATAAGAACATTTTTCTGTGTTGAGACTTCTGTCATGGAAAACATTTTACTGGACAAGCTGCAAAATCACGCAGTACCTTTAATTGCACATTCACAGATCACTCTTATTTTTTTTTTCATTATGTTGGAGCTCTACTTCAATGGAGCAGGCATATTTACAATTTTTGGATGCAAATTTACCGTACCGATAGATAAAACGTCGAAACCCAATCGCCTAGCCACCAAGATATCTAGACATCACACCACTCCTTTTTTCTCCCTTTTTGCGGCAAGATCTAAGTCTAGTTAAGGGAGATACGCGATACTGAAGACTCTTGTGCTTTAATATAACCACTAATATTACTATTATGACTTCAAACATTCTACGGAGGACATGACCTGAACTGGACTACTAGATAGATATCATCAGGGTTACAAAGGGTGTACACGTGGAAAAATATAGAATTTTTGAAAAATTATTTATGAGTGCTGTTGTACAATATTATTAATTTACTTAAGCATAAGCAGACTTTCCAAATTAGGGAACTATTTTAGGGAAATTAGGGATTTATTTTATTCGAACTCTTTGTATTTTAACGACTCTCTTCAGTGAACCGAGCAATGGCCACATCCTCGTAATCTAGAAATGTTGTGCCAATTCAGCCAATATTTCCTATCCTAACTTGCACATCCAGGGACGCCTTTGGGACCCTAGGCCCATATACAAAAATAGGCCCCACTTGTGACCCTAGTAGACAGTGCATGGCATACGTTATCAATTACTCGTACAAATGGCAACCCGTAATAAATAAATGTGCAATCTCAGAAACCTAGGCACAAACTAGGTCGACCGACTGCCATTTTTCGACTAAAGAGTAATAATGATGTATCGTGGTAGGCCTAAGCCTAGACATGGGCGATGGTCTCGCATATTAATGCAGTCTATCAACTGTTGCCAGTTGGCATGTAGATCCAAATTCCCAGTTTTTCAGAGAATATAACCGACAATGATATTAAAATTATTCGGATTGTGATCTTATTGAGGTCGGTCAAAAATGATACGATACTGGCGAATGAATGATACTGGCCCGGTCCCAGTTAGCCCATACCTTAAGACGTCCTTGTCCACGCCATGATTTGAGGCTCTGTTGAAGATAACTTGCAGTACTTTTATGTAGATCAATGAGAAGAAGGGTGTTTTAGAAGAGGGTGTAATCGGATGTTAAATTTGTAATTCGAACATTGTTGGCTAGGACATCGAGGAGGGACCCTTGTTATAATTCGATAAAATACTCTTAATAAATATAAAGTTTCGCCTCTCAAAATTTTTTTAACCATTTTTTTTTTCTTTTCAAGCATAAATCTTAATTAATACGATAATTCTTTATAAAAATAGTTACCAACTCAGTCAGTTGAAATTAATAACTACTAACACGTAACAACATGTTAAATATTTAATAGCATGCAGTGATTAATAAGAGAATAAAGATTTTACCGAATTCCAATAACCTGAGAAAAAAGACAAGAGTTTATCTTGCTATTTATTGTTTCATTGACTTCTTTTACTGAGAGGTCACTATAAAAAACCCGAAGTCATTGAAAGGATCATAAAAAATTTAAATTATATTAATATAATTTTGATACACAAATATTATTTAGAGCGTCATAAGAAACACAAAAATAATAGTATAATTTCTTTAACTAAGCTGATGAAATCATTGAATATTTCATCATAATTTTCTACTCTTTGGCAAATAATTTGTGGGTGAAATAGTCGAGTTGTCATGGTTTCGAACTTGTAGTTAGCGAGCAAAAGTTCCGCTAAAGATCGACAGTGTAGAGAAGGCAACCTATGGCGGGCATGCCACATGTGGCTAGTGGTACAATTCTCAGTGGCACTCTGCAGTACTGTATAAATTTGTCAATTTTAAAATGGTTGGAAGTTGATAAATTTGTAATAGACCTTAGTTGACAAACATCTTCAGAATTATGAACATTTATGGAATTAAGAAAACATCCAAAAGAAAACTCTATATATAAATTTACAGTTATTTGGTATACTATTGAATGTCATTGCTGAAGAGGTTTAATTGTTTGAATAGAGAAAATAGCATGTGATCTGTTTTTCGCTTTTGGTTCTACATATCTAAGTAAAAATTCTTGCCATGCGAAAAACATTTCAAGTCTGCAAAGAAATGGTTTAACAACTGAGTATTCAGAATCGTCTCATTGAAAGTCAAATTTTAACCCTGATTTTGCGATAAGAAAGAAGAGTGGTGCAAGCACTTGGTTCAAATTAAAACATTTTTTTATCCTTTTATTTAACTATATGTTTTATGTTACTTATTTCTTATTTTAATAAATATGTTTGCAAATACATAATATATGTACGGTCAAATTTTTTTTTGTTGAAGAAATTATTATATTTTATGCTGTTTATTTTTATGTGAACAAATATCTTTAAATGATGCAAACTTTATATAGTATAATCAGTGGCGTAACTGAGAATATAAGGGTCCCCTGCAAAGTCAGATTTTGAGCCCTCTAGAACCATGGGCTCTCCGAGATGTGGGGATTTGGGGGTGTACGTTACACCACTAAGAATAAAAAAAACTTCGTCTATAATATTGATCTGTATTCTCTTACTCTCTATATATTATCGCTGGAATCGAATTGCTTCAAAAATTTCCTACTGTGTGGCACGCTGAATCCTATTGGTAGATTGGTTTGGCAAGTCACAGCTAAAAGGTTGCCGACCCCTGGTGTAGAGAGTCTGATGCACCGTTAAATCTGTCAATACTCAAGGACCTCTAGTTAGCACAGTGTCTCTCAAACTGTGGGGCGCCCCCCCCTAGGGGGCATGATAACCCTACAAAGGGGGCGCGGGCCTATCGAACAGTCGAAAACAAAAGTTTATTTAAAATAATTATTAACTTACTAAAAGTAAATAAACAAATACATTCTGACATAATAAAAAAATAAAATACTCATTTACACTATAACAAACTTATAAATGTAATTTAACGATACTAAGTTAAGGACAAGTTTAATAATTACCAGTGACTATAGATTTGTCATGTATAAAATTATATCCCAATATTATCTTGATAACTTGTAAGGTTTATAATTAATCCCTTAAAAAACGATTAAAAATTACGCGATTTGTTCCCCAATGCCACCATTTAGCACGTAGGTAAACGTATGTGGTGTATTTAGGGTGGGTGGTGGTAGAAAAGGAATAAATAAGTACATCCTCTGAAATAAGTAAATCCTTCGCAAACACTGTCAATGCCCTTTTATTGCTTTTCAAAGCCTTCGGAATAATTTCATGGATAGCAGTTCACAGAAAAAGTATTTCGGAATGACGTATATATACGTCTGTGTGCAATTAATACACTGACTGAGTGAGACGTTTATATACGCGGGGGGGACTTAAGGGGTTAAAGTCGTATTATAGGTTTAACGTCAGAGTATCATATTATTGAATTTAATATATCGTTATTGTATAGAGGGGGGCGTGATGCAAATTATGATTGAATATTGGATCGCAAACATGGAAAGTTTGAGAAGCACTGAATTAGCATGTTGTGGAAGTTTTTTGTATGGAAAAGCAGCTCACAAGTGTCGGTTTGTTCAATTAAACATGGTTCAAAAATATGAAAACTGTCACCTGCAAATTTAATGTTTATTCAGAGTGCGATATAAACTTAAGAATTAATGGCAAATATTTTTTTTTAAAAATAAATTAGAATGGCGAAATTATATAATATTCATAATATATAATTCTAACAAATACGTAACATAAATGCTCTTAAATTATAGCAAATTGTATTTTATAAATTTAACCCCAAATAACAATATATACCATCCTATAAAAGTCAAAAAGTATTTGAAACTCAAAGTATGCAGAAGTGTTAAAAAATTTCGTACATTAAAAAGAGTACACAATTTATTCTGGCAATATTCTTTTACTATGGAATTATGCTTTTAAACTCGAATAATTCTTAGAGAATTCTTCAATCAAATTAAAACTAAATTTAAACATTATGCAATATTTTATAGATCTTTTTATAATATGATTCAATTTATAAATAAATAGTATTAGAATCATATATAACTCTATAAATTGCTGCTGAAACATTTTACTTGCAGTTTTACCAGACATTTAGTAAATTTCTGTATTGAGTTATTTTTGAAAAATATAAATAATTCTTATTCTAAATGTAGAAATATTTCTTTCAAGTATTTGTTTTTGTATGGTATATCGAGAAATTCTATACATTTTTGTGAGCTCTCTTCAATTAAAGTTCTTATTTTAAACTATTATTTCTAAATTTGAAATACCATGTTCTATCAAACAATAGTAAAACTCTTGTCATTTTTTTAATCCATGAAGTTTTAGAACAAGAAAATTAAAAACAAAATATTTCAGCTCCGAGAGTACCATTTGTGTTAAAAATAGACCACTTTGTAGAGTATATTAAATTTCCTAGATTTACAAGTAGGAAGGCAGTAAGCGTCGTCATCAAAGTCTGACCAGCGAATATTTCCTCGAGTAAGAGCATATCAATCGCTGATATTCCATATCAAAATTGCTCCAAGGCATCTTCTGTTAATGATTTTCCGGATTATATCCTCTTCCAATTTCTGTAACGAATAGGTACTGAAATATTTCACGCTTAAAGTGATGTATTAAATTCATAAACATTGTACATTCAAGTATTCAATCGGTGTGTATTATTTTTTAGAATTAAGCAATGTATTTGTTTAATTCTTTCGCAACCACAAACTTTGCCACTAAAAATAAAACCTACTCTTTTAAGAAGGCAAATGTAGATTTTTATTGTATTCTGCAGAAAATACTATTATAGTCTCCATAAAAAGTGTGTGTGTGCATGATTTTTTTCACTCCCCCCCCCCCCTTTAAAGTGTCATAGTTTGAACCACGTATCATGGCTAGGATGATAATTATTTCATATTTTTATTAACATTTATATTATGAATTTCTAAAATGTTTTTTTAATAACAGAAGTCACATATTTATCACCTTATATTTCGTTATGCTTTCTAAAATAAAATTAATGTGATTGACTTATCAAAACTTTCTTTATCACAATGCAATACGAGTTTTTACACTAGTTTTAATAATAAATCGGGAAATATTTTTTGTTCATTAACACATTCTAAAATCAATTTCATTTTCGATGATTTTTTCTAGTATACAAGTTGAAAAAAAATCTATTAATACATTTTTTTTTTCACTTTTATCATGAATTCATGTAGTTCAACCTTTTAAAGCGTGGAAGTAGAAAGGGTAGAAATATGGAAGATTTATATTATTACATTGGATGCTGATTGACTACTTCTATAAAACGCATTGCTTCTTCATTCAGGCATCTTAATTTAAATACTCACAACAGGATTTAATATATATGATCATTAGATAATGATTTCTAAATTTTCTGGAAAATAATAATAAAGACTGATGAGAAAGAAAGATAATTTAGGCGTAGTTTGTATTTTTACTGAGCACAGTGAACAATGAAAATTCACATATACACATACACATTATAATAGTTATTCATTTAATTCCTACTATTAGTTCACTATCTCGCTATATCTTGTTCGAACTTTCAATCGTTAATAAAATACATTTTAAGGCACTCAAATGAGCTGAATTATTATATACACGATTATTTTGGATA
Source organism: Trichonephila inaurata madagascariensis (assembly GCA_019973955.1). Lineage (NCBI taxonomy): Eukaryota > Metazoa > Arthropoda > Arachnida > Araneae > Nephilidae > Trichonephila > Trichonephila inaurata. Next base: position 33,306 of record BMAV01015730.1, on the reverse strand, counting down.
ACCCTACGGTAATTTAATTATTATTAATAAAAATTAATTGATTAAAACTAATTGTTCAAAGCATTATAGATACAGCCAAGTTGGCATCATTTTTGGCGACTTTGCGACTATTTTGGAGACATGTGTCAAAGGGTTTTTTTCTCGCATTTTAAAGCGCTCATTTGAGCTGACATTTTTTATGCACGATTGTTTTGAGTTACAATACGGTAATTTAATTATAACTAATAAAAATTCATTGACTGAAACTAATTATTTAAATAATTACAGATACAATCTCGTTGGCTTCATTTTTAGAGACTAGAGACTAAACTTTAAGATATTTTTTTTCTCATGTTTTAAAGCATTCAGCTGAACTAAAATTTTATGTACATGATTATTTTGGATGACACTACGATACTTTAATGATAATTAATGAAATTTAACTGCCACTTAATATTATGATTCTGTCATATGCATCTACATATTTATATTAATTGTAATTATTTGATAAAAAGTAACTAAAATAAAATTTTTCTTTTTTTGACCAGAGTAAGATTTGACTTTAACTTTTTTTTATATTACTTGTTTTTAAATAAATTGTAAGGCACAATAACTGTTACAAGCCCTTTTCCCTTTTTACGAGAAGGTTACATTTGTAGAGAAGGCAATTGTAAGTCTTGTTAACAATTATATTAACAAACTAATCGTTTCTCAATTGAAAACAGTTTTATAAATGATTTGATGGTTCAATTAACATTTTATTACTGGTTCTTTGAAGCCATTCCGCTATTGTCATATTTTCATATAAAATTCTGACTAAATTCAATTTTAAAAAGATGATAAAACATGTATGTTAACAAAAATAATTTGCAAACTTTTTGAACATATTTTTATCATTTTTTTAGATAATTTTGCTACATTTCTTTTTTACTAAGCAGTTAATAATATGTTGTACAAGAGGAAAATATCAAGATAATAATTTTAAAAAAGGTTAAAATATAGCATCTATAAGTCAGTATCCTGAATGAAATAGGAAAAAAAAATTTTTGCTGTATCAAAAGATTAATGTGAAGAATATTCATAAATCTCTTTGTCTAAAAGAAAAATCTGAAGTGTATAGGAACTGAATGTAAATGTTGTATCACAAATACGAAACATTTTACATAATTATTGCACTTTCTAGGTTATATTTAATTCGTGTAATTACAATTAACAGTTACAATTGAACTAAAAGTAATAAAGAATCTTCATACAAGAGAATTCAAGGAATCTGCAAGTTGAAATTGAAACTTCTTTTTTAATTAATTTATACATTACTTGAAAGAATTTTAGAATTTATTAGTAAAAATGAATTATAAAAATGATATTACAACTTTCAAAGTAATGTTATACTTACTTCAGAATAAAAGAAGTATTACAACCCCCCTCCCCCACCACACACACACCCAAACGATTAAAATCGATAAAATGAAGAAAGAATGTAAAACAAATTCGAATGAGTGAATATTTATCAACGTCGCAATCTAAATTCGAGGGTTGTTAGCACCGGCCCTCGTAATTTAAAACTGTGGTAAAGCAGCCTGGTGACACCTATGCTGACGCACCCTCCTCTCCTAATTTCCACATCATACCAACGTGAGGACTTAGAGCCATGACAGATTTAAAGTGTATCAGCCCATCCACACGGTGGATCTTTAGAGGCATCAAGACTTAAACCTGTGACATGACATCGCCACCCACTAGTCTGTGATTATAATCGGTAGGCTATCGCGGTCACAAAGTATATTCGAATAACCGCAGTATTAAAAAAATGCAACTTATATCACTCGTTGCATAAGTAAACTTTCAAAAATAAATAGACACTTTAAAGTCCATCATGTATTAAAATACATTTTTAACATTTGGTACTTATATTGACAGAATTCTTTTCCACTGTATCATTATCGCAATTTTTTTAAAACAATTTCAAGCTCTGAATTGGAAACAGTAGAGTAATTCAAAAATATATTTAAGATATTAATTGTTTCCTCTAATTGCCTAATTATAACACATATACGACAAATAATATATGAAAACTTTAATCGAAACTCATGAAGATGTTTTGGCATGAAATATATTTTATTTAGAATATATTTTCATGGATAAATCTAATTTAAAAAATATTTTTCATGATTCCTTTTAAAAACAAAATAGTGAGAAAAACATTGAATAAGAATAACTTTATTTTTTTATTTAAGTATTGTATTGAGTACTAAGAAACGACACATTAATTGTATCATTCATAATGAAATATATAAATTCAATAGAATTATATGTACTTTATATATCTCAAACTAAACTATATACTAATTAGACAATAGGTTTCATGCTTTAAAATCAGTGAAATGTACTGAATAGTAAATATGGTATGTATCAGAAAAATTATTTAAATTTCTTAAAGAAAATAAAATTCCTTTCATTTAAATTATTATGCTTGGTTAAGAATATATGGGTTATATTTTGAAACAATTATTGAATATTGTGTTATTTCCAAGTAACACTATAAAATGTATCGTTGTACTACAGAATACTCAATTGTTAAGGATAAAGTTTAAAAAAGGGATGTTTATAATAACTTTAGAAATATCTACCATTGTAACTCCCACTCGTGTTAAAAATACCATGAAGAATAATATGAGCTTTATTTCAATTCTACTAGAGTTCCTTTAAAATAATGGATAATTCAATTTTATAAATGTTTATATTTAAATTCATGCTCCTAAACAGAATTCCATTATGCTATGAATTCAAATCTATTGTCTCTTTCTTAATTCAGATTCAATTCATTTTATCCAATTTACCCGATTTAATACGGAATACAAAATATGTTACAGATTCAGAAGTGCAAAAATATTCATTCAACAATGATATTTATTAACTTAAGAGAAAAATATTTCACTTTATTGATAGAAAAACAAGCAAAAGAGAGATAAAAGTAAGTTACCGAAGCCTTAAGGGTGTATAACATTTTGAGAGAAACGTAAGTGAATCAACTTGACTTTGTACCTATCAACGTTTATTCAAGGAAAGGAAAATAAATATAATTCAAAAACATTTTCATAAAGCATGCATAACTCCCACCCACGCATTCAAAAATGTGTTATAATTCTTCGTAAGAGATAAAAAGAATATTTTGCTTTTGTTTTGTTCTTTTACAGGATTTTTTGCATATTTTGCCGAAAATTATTTCAAAATTTTATTAAAAACAACTGAATTTAATCTTTTTGGCATTTAGGATGGGATTAAAAGGGGAAAAAAGCTTTGCATTGAAAAAAGAATGTTATTTTTATCAAGGAGAAAAATCTTAAACGTATAGTTTTAAATAAATAGATTAAAATAGAAGTTCTTTGCTCTCTTTTTTCAATCCCTTATTTCAGTGTTTTTGGATCAACAGCGGTGAAATTTCCAAAACTTTAATTGATAACAGGTCTTCATAGTTATGAAAAAGTACGTATGGGAGTGAAAATTTGTCTAATAATTGGAAATAATGTTTCTGGTACAAACCATTTTTTTAAAGTAAAACATATTTTCGTATTTTTTAAATATTTCAATCGAGATATGATAAATTATTAGAAAATAATTATTTAAAAATTAATGTATATGGAAAAATAATCCACCAAATCTGTTTCATTTTATTTATCAAAACGTTTGAATGATTTAGCGGTTCATAAATATGCCAATAATAGCCTCCGGACAGAGGTGATCACATTTGTCTAGTGGTAAAGTTCCTCGGCTACGGATCCATAGGTCGCGGGTTCTATCCCCGACATTGGTGACCCTGGCTGAAAAGAAAAACTCAAAACCTTCTGAACTGTTGTGGCGCCATCTATCCGCAACACGAGCAATCAAAAGTAGTCAGACCTACTTGACGTATCAACCAAAGTTGTCACACTCACTTGATGCAACAGAAACAACTCACACGCTGCACACGCTCGCCATGATAGATATCTCGTTCGTTCACCGACTCACTAGTAGGGGAGTGGTGTAGCGGTTCCTGTATAAGGCAGTGACAACCTCCGGACAAAGAGGTGATTACTATTGTCTAGTGGTTAAGTTACTCGGCTACAGAGCCATAGGTCGTGGGTTCTATCTTCAACATAGGACTTTTTAACATCCCAAATTCAATCCCGCTTTTCTACGTTTCTTTCTAGTGGCTCTTTTTAGAATATTTTATACAATAAGAATATATTATTTTCGAAATGTATAAGATAGTACTTTTCATTTGTATATTGATTACCATCATACAATAAAAAAGTATATAAATTAGGAAAAAAGTTAAAGAAGTCGCTATTATTTCTCTCATTGGTGTTCCCCCTACATGCAATTATTTTACAGAAAGACATTTGGATCCGAAATAAATTCATTATGTGTATATTTTACCAAAATGTATCACAATATTGAGTACTTCTAAAAATTATTTTGAAATTTAAAGATATAAATAACATTTCTAGAATTATTTTTTTCCTAATGGGGCTGTGCATGGATATTTTAACCTTTGCAGAGGAGCTGGTATCACTTTTTAGCGCGGCACCATTTTGGCGATACCAATTACCGCAAGTAATTTTGACGCCCAGATTCCTCCTCAGAGGGCGGCACCTGATCTTCGACAATGCGAACCGGAACTTGGATTTAATTTTTCCAAGCCAAACAGACACTCTAGGGATCTTTTACATGCCACATAATCATAGGACATGCCCGCTGTCGATTTTTTGCATCGTGAAAATCCACCGACTAGGGACGGTGTCGAACCCGCAACCTTGTGTACAGAAGGCCAACGACAAACTACCCATGCCACCCATCCGGCGTCTTAGAAAATCATTCACGATCACAATTAAATACGGTTGTAATAAAATACACGTGAATTCACATTTAATTCAATTTTTAGATTTTATATGTAAGTTATATATATTATACTTAATATTTTTGCGAAAATGAGTAAACTTTTAGGGCGTAATTTACATATATATGAAGTAAGTAAATGGACTTTTAAAAAATAATCTAACTTTGAAATACCTTTGATATGCTCCTCGCATATCACAAATCATTATATCACTAAGTGAATTTTATCAGAGGAAATTAAAAATCTTAAGTAAATGTTTAAATTTCCAGAAACAATATTCTGATAATTAACTTTAATATTGAGAATTTCACTCTTTTCACCATAATATTACTTATTTTACAATAATTAATATGCTAATAAGAAATATAAAACAGCACTATTTATAACAGTTATCTTCAAAATTAGATTCCATAGCTTATTTCAAAAGTAATTATAAAATGTGAACTATTTTACACAATAATAATTTTTTCCTTTAATTTAAGTATTTCCTGTACCTAATTCATTGCAAATAACAAGCAAACTGAAGAAAGAAATTTTTATATCTTAAGTAGATTCGGATAGATACTAATTTAAGTGCTATTTTTATAAAAAAATTTAGAAAAAAAATAACGTTTTTAAATTGTAAATCAAATAATTTGATTATTTTTTTATTTTTAAAATCATCGTTTCAACAAGGATTTAAAACAAAAAAAAAAAAAAATGGACAAAGTAATTCATTGTATATATTTGAGCCTAAATTATACAAGTTTTTTCATGATTAAAATTTAAACTATTGTTATTCGATGACTCGAATTTCGTCTTAATATTTTTGTTCCATCTGATACTTTCGATGCATTAATTAAATAAGTCAAATTTTGAAATAAATTCCACTATTCATCCACAAAATAAAGTATCAAAGAAAATGTCAAAGAATTTAAATATTTTGAAATGTATTCTGGATATATGTAACTTTAAATTCTAAGCCATTAAATATAGTCTTAACGAATGCAGCTATACTAACTCATAACGTAGTAAGTGAAATGAAATCTCAAAACTTTTAGATCAAAACAAGCTTAGGAGAGAAGTATATGTACTAAAAGCTTCCAGTTTTAGAAATTTTGCCATAGATATAGCAAAGTTAAAATTAAATTTCTTTCCACGCGCGTGTGTTAAAATGCAAATTTCTGTTGAGACAAATACTAGCAGTGACTTAAATGAAAAGGCGAAATACAGCGTTGCTTTTCTTTCCAGAAAGTTTCAGTAGATTATTTTTGAACAAAATTTGTAATTTTTTTATTGTAGTTAGATAATGTCTTGCATCAAGTACTTTAAAACTTTGAGTTTTAATCTAGCTTAGTAGTTTTCAAAATTAGAATAAATCCTTTGAGAAAATTCATTGAAATAAAGAGTAAAACATCAATCTATTTCAAAACATAAGAAATTTAAGATGTTTAAACAATTTCTTTAAAAAAAAACCTGATAGTCCATTGCGCCTTAGCAGCCTTTTCTTATCAACGCGGTCTTTGTCATATATTTTAAAAGAGTTAACCTAAGATAATTAAATTATTTAACATATAAATTTTACGTACACAGTAATTTTAATCATAGCATAAAATATTATCTTGTGTTGAAATCAAAAGAAGATTTCTTATGAAATTTTCATTGTCATACATGTGTACTGACAAAGTCAAAGTGAAAATAATTTAAAAGGCTAATTTCACTGAAGAAGTGGAAAAATGGAAGCTTAACATATAAAAATATCGAAAAAAATTATTTGGAAAAAGAAAATTAATAAATTTTTTATTACGTAATTTGACAAATGATTTATCAAAAAAGTTGATCATTATTATATGCTATTTAAAAAAAATTTTTTTTTTTCATCATGTCTCATATTTATTAATGATTTCGTGGTAAGCCTTTTTTATATTCAAAAATTTATTTAGGGCTTTTGTTTTGTAAATGACATTTCAATATTAAGAAATAGAAAATAAAGACATGAGTAATGTCGGAATTAATCTTATATGCATTTTTTTTATTAAACCACAAAATGGTCATTAGATTTATTTATTTTAAATCATTTTCAGTATTTCATTGGAAAGAATAAACATATTTCATGTTTAACACGATTTAACCTTTTTTTTCTGTAGCAATAATGATTAATATTCTTTGAAAATATTAATTAAAAGGGTTTTTTCTTCTTTTTTTCTTTTCTTGCAGTAATTAGCATAGATTTTCTTGCTTCTTTCTTCTTTTTTTGTGAACGTGTAAATTTTTCATATTTTTTTTATAAAAAAATGTGTTTATAAAACACCGCTAAAAGAAAATAATGAAAAAATTGGAAAAAAATCCGTTTTTTTAGCATTAGATAATCTTGAAAAAATTAAGAGTAATATTTTAAAAATAAATTTTTCATCATTCATAAAATTAACATTTAATGAAGATAAAGTCAAAACTAATAATAGCTTGATTCCTAAAATATTTTTAAATAAAAAAAAAGAATCTTTAAAATGATTGGACTGATCATTTTAATAAACAAAATAATGTCTGAAAAGGTTGCAATATATTTGGATTTTTAAAATAGAAAAAAACTTTTCAAAATAAGAAAAAACTTTTTAAAATAAATAGTGCGATAGTTTTGACAACAACAACAACAATAACAAAAAAAAAATTAATGTAAAATTATTAAGGTATCCGACTACGTTCGCGGAACTGTGATTTTGCAAAAGCGCATAAATGGATAATTTTCATGATATTTAGTGTCACTTAGATTAAAATATATGTATAAAATTCTTTGAAGGACATTTTGACAAAAAAAAATTTATTTAAATACAATATTTTGGCAAAAAACTAACTTAGAATAATCTTTTTTCAAAATGTTCTCCTTTTGTGACAAATGCTTCTATTATAATAATATTTTGCCTGTATATAGCTCAGACCTCTCTACAGAGGCTCAACTAGAATTTTTGAAATATATAACTTAGAAGTGGGTTTATCTATATTTTACGACAAAAGAGGGGAGCAATTTTAAGAAAATAGCGCCAGTAATTATTTCAATTTGTGGTAATTCTGAAAATAATGTGAATTTTTCAAAACTTCTACTTGAGGCTCTGTATAGAGGTTTGAGCTATATACAGGCAAAATATTACTATAATAGAAACATTTTTCACAAAAGGAGAACATTTTGAGAAAGAGATTATTCTAAGTGAAATTTTTGCAAAAATATTGTATTTAGATTATTGTACTGATTTTTTTTGTCAAAATGTTCTTAAAACAATTTTATACATGTATTCTAATCCAAGTGACACTAAACATCGTGAAAATTATCCATTTATGCGCTTTTGCAAAATCACGGTTCCGAACGTAGTCGGATACCTTAAAAAACTGTAAAATTTTAAAAATGAAAGCTAAAATCGAATCAACCTAGATAAAAAATTAAACCAAGGAGAGCTTATACTCAAAAATAATGCATAGTGATATGATTATTTATCATCAGAGCAATGTGTGTTAGAACAGAATGCAAATAAATATGCATAAACTATATTGTAATTTATAAAAATTAATTCATAAATATGTAGTAAATATCATTCGTTTTATTATTTAATTTTGATTTGAATCATGTGACACAGTAACAATTATTATCGTGATGAAGTCGAGAAAACAGAATTTGTAGGTGGCAGCTGAGAGACAAAAACTTTTATTTAATGCCAAAAAACTCAGGAATGTACATTTGATTCCACAGCAAAAGTGCTGAATTATTCAGTAAATATTAAACGATTCCACACAAGTTTTTACTCTTGTTTCTCTAGTAATATTATTTCAAATAAAAAATATTTATAATTATTAGAAAAATAAAAGGGTAAAAAATGATCTAAACAATAATTATTTAATCCCTTTTAGATTAAAAATTACATTCATGTATTTCTGACCAACGTATTTTTATAATGCATATAATTAAGATTATTTCTATGGATAGAAATAGAAATATTTGAGTCTCAAAGTAATATCTTAATAATATAAAAATCAAAAGTACCTCTTTCGTCAACCTTTTTGCTGTATTTATTTTTTTTTTCAATAATACACAAGGTTTCATTGTTAATCTGTTTTGAGAGGATTATTGTAGTTTTAATGAGGTTTAAATATTTAGAATCAAAATTAATATTACGAATAAATTCCAAATTGTTGTCGAAAACAATATATGATCTATATTTCTGAAAATATAAAAATCATTATAAATAATATAACTGTATTCATAATAATGTAAATAAAATTTATCTAAAATATTAGTAGCAAATTCACCTTGAAGTAAAGTTTTCATGGTTATATTGATAACTCTAATTAATACTCTTAAAATCAATATATTTTTCGTTTAGAACTACTTCAATGAAAATTTTAAATTTGTAAAATTTATAATACAATTCAAAATTACTATAAATTTCCAAAATTATTTTATATCTTATGGTTTAATATGTATTTTCTTGCCTATTTGATGCATATTGCCTAACATCTTATTTCCTCACTAACCTAAACTTTTCTTTATTTTAAGGGTGTAAAAACACTCATTTATTCATTTCAACCATCATAAATTAGTGAATATTATTTCAACGTTTCAGATATCTCAAACAAAAGTTTAAGCAACGAGTTTACAGAATAATAATCAGCAATTCAAATTATCTGGCCTACGTGAACAAATAACATTCATTTCCAAACATTTTTCTATCAGGCGGTGTGATCTTAACATTTTGCATAAATCAAATAATAAAGAAACATGTTTCTTTGTAGTCTTTCTCCAGCTAAATTAAGCCAAAAATAACTCGATGTTGCTCCTGGGCAACCACCCTAAAACAATAAAAGGAGACTGTTTTCTTTAAGGAAGCTGAAAGATTTCATCCAACAAAGGACCACCACCCCGAGATGAAAAGTCTTTTGCCTTAATGAACAAAGTAACACTTTCCACTGAAATTAATATCCGTTTATTAATCGGCGTTAACGAGTAACGGAAGGCAGAGGGGCGAAAAGCGATTGAAGGATTCGACAATATTCCTCCCACTCGATAATTGGATAAGAAGACGCTTCATCTGTGGAATTATCGATAAGTTTTAAGAGCAAATAATACTCAGAAAACATCGACGAGAAAAATACATATTGATATTTTAAATTAAGTCCTTTTCTAGTGTTTACACATCAGTGAGTGTTTGTGAATTAAGACTGTATCTCTCTTTGAACGGTGAATAATATAAAGAGAAAATATTTTCCATTACATTAAGGAGAAATAAAGGATGCTAAAATGTTAAGCATTCAATAAGTAATTAATTTTGTAAAGATAAAAGGAGCGCTACGATTGTATATATGTGTATATGTAATCATTTAGAAAGTTGTGCAATATTTTAAGAAATATTTCGGGAAATTCATAATATATATACACAATATAAATTGCGAATTTTTCTTTACAGCGAACTTTTTCCTGGAACCTTGAACGTTTCACGATTTTCTTAGTAAAATAATCTCTCTATAACGAAGTGCATTTTCTATATAACGAACGTTTTCTTTTGTGATTCAACTTTTGTTCTCCTTTTTTTTTAAAAGTATTTCTGAAAAAATTTCAAGTTATTCTCTCTTTAACACATTTTATGGTAGTCATAAATCTTGAACTTGTTTTATTACATCTTAACTCACCGAGAGTAATAGAGGTCTGGATGTTTAATCCAAGAAGTGCAACTTTTAAACCCCATTGCCCAGTTCACTAGAAACATCTTCGATATCTTCTTTCACCCCCAGAGGAGTTGTTAAGTGTCCCCGTGTTCTAATTATAAAATAATGTATGCTTAATATTACTTGTACGCTTTAAATTATAAAACGCACTTAAAATTTATTAATTTTAGTATAAAATTATTTTCTTAATATTGAAATTACAGTGAATTCTTTGACATTCTTTTTTCTTGTTTTCCTTGCAGTTTTTCTTCATTTTTTCTTTTTTTGATGGTTAAAATAAACATATATTAATTACCCATTGCCCAGTTCACTACAAACATCTTCCGTATCCTCTTTCACCTTTACTGCAGCTGTCCCATGTCCCCGTGTTCTAATTATAAAATAATGTATGTTTAATATTACTTGTACGCTTTAAATTATAAAACGTCCCTAAAATTCAATACTTTTTGTATAAAATTATTTTCTTAATATTGAAAATGCAGTGAATTCCTCTACATTCTTTTTTCTTGTTTTCCTTGTAGTTTTTCTTCATTTTTTTCTTTTTTTGATGTTTAAAATAAACATATATTAATTTAAAAAAATATGTAAATAATTACTTTTTTAATATGTAGTGTTTATGAATTTAAAATTTGTTTTATTGGGTTTATATAAAGTATACTAAAAGATGAACCTCTATATAACGAGCTTTCCATATAACGAACTTTTTTCCGGGATTTAGCGACTTCGATATATAGAGGTCCGACTGTATATATTTTATTACAGCTTAAAAAAGCTTATATTTAAATATATGAGCTTAAAAAAATACATTATTTTAATATTACTAATTGAAATCGAAGTAAGGTTTGTTGTTTTTGTTTGATTATTTAAGTTGCATTACGTAGCAACGTGAAAACTATTAGTTACAAACCTGACAGAGAGAATAAGAAGCTCTTGTATCCCCAAAAAGACAGACGTTATAGATATTTTTAATAAAATAGTTAAAACAATCATTTTAGCTCAAAGCATTATCATTAATGTTTTCATATTGCTTTACTGGAAATATTTTGAGTGTGTTTGTATTAGCTATTATAATTTTATTGCTAATATATAATAAATTTTTTTCTGAAACTAAAAAGTGCTTTTTGTTAGAAGTATTTCTTAAATTTACTTGGAGGACCAATAAATAAAAAGCGAAGCAATTGAACTTGAATTAAAATCTAAGAAAATGATTTTAAAAATACAGATCTCAAATTTAGAATGAATATTTGACGTAAGTGATTCTTATATGATCTGTTTACTGTAAAAAATTTATTAAAAACAACTGCTCCGTAATGCATTCTCACCTGCATTATATTTAACTATCCTCTTGGGCTACTTTGTGACGTTGATTGAGATGAGAGTATTGTTTTATGAATGAACCCAGACATATGTAACTAAGCATTGTTATATAATCAGAAGTATACCAAATAGTATCTTGATGTTTGATAAAAGATAATATTTATTTTCAAAAAATAAGGAAATTTTGAGTGAATCTATTTGAAGATATCAGTGAAGTACATTCAAGGCTAGTTGAGAGGAGGCTACGAAGTCAGTAATAGCTAGCACAAGATAAGAGGTAGAATTATAATATACATTTCGGTTTGTCAGAGAAACTGCTCAACACGTATAGTTACTTTTTTTTTACTTCATTATAGATAATTTTTTTTTAATTATTGTCATGTCTGTATTAATTTAGATCCCCTAATGTTCAGAGGTCCCTCTGCCATACAGTTCACAAAGACTAATATTTATCACACAATAAAAAATATCCATCAAATATCTTTCTCAAAACAATCAATTAATTATACATTTTAACGTGGATACATTCATAAAACTTTCAATATGTAAGTAATAGAATTATTATTTATTTCTAAAGTTCACTCCATATGTCTGTGATTTTAAAGATTCCATATTTAATTTAAACTTCAAAACGAGTGAGCTCAAATATTACGTGAGTATTCAAATAACATGCGTTTTGGCACAGTAATGTAATTCATATACGAAACTAGTCATTTTCACATACAACTTAAAATAATAATAACTTATTTGTGAATTACATGTTATTTAGAATTAGAACTTCAAAAAAATAATCAGATTTATTTTAAAAGCTCTAATTTAAATAAATAAGCACAAATCTATGCAGTGAAAAGATTAATTCTCTAAACTGTTCAAAATATACAGGAGCAAAACATTATGAAAGAGTAAAAAGAATACAGCATACACAGTTACGTAGAAAATTGTTTTGTTATTTTGAATATGAAGAAATATTAGTATACTTTTTCTTTCAAATATAACAACCATATAAAGATTTGATTAAGAAAACTGTCTTGGAATATATCTGGAAGCAAAGACCGTCACTCTAATTATATCTTGGATTTTGTAAGTGAAATTCTGTTTCGCTAGAAGCAAATATTTATCTAGCGTCAAATATTAGTATTAATAACATTTTATTATGCATGAGCACTAAAGTTACTTTAATGATTGCTGCTAACATGATTTCTCAATATTTGTGTGTGTGGTGTATATGTTTAGCGGATTACACAGTTGCAGGAGATGCAGAATATGCGGAGATTTTGTAAATATAGTTTCA
>BMAV01015729.1:0-20943 GCA_019973955.1 Trichonephila inaurata madagascariensis | reverse complement strand
AGATAGAGCCCGGAGGAGACGGACGGAGCCCTGAATGGAAACAGAGAACCATGGAGTAAACTGGGATTTCCCGGGGAAAAAGCATGGATTACGAGGCCGGGGCGGAATGGTTGCCTCAGTAAAAAAAGATTTCCGCCCGGCGGCCTATTTAATGAACATTTTAATAAATAAGCTATTAAATACTGTTTTTTTGATGAGGCTGTAAAAAATTTTTTTTGTGTACTAACAACGACGAGTTACAGGGGAAGACTTTAAAACTTTTTTTTTCGTTTATTAGTATTTCAAATGTATAAATTAAATCAAATTTTAGAGTTAAAATAAAAAAAAAATTTTTTAAAAAAGTTTTTTTTTTAAAAATAAATTAGACATAAAACATAATAAAAAAAACATAAACAGGAACAGCGGGGCTGCACAGCAAATAGCCCAAAAAATAATATCCTAGAAAGGGGGGGATGTGCAGCAATTAAAATGTTTAATCGTTTAAGTTATTTTAAGTGAGAAATTTTTTTTCTATTTTTGATATTTAATACTTTTTTTTAGAAATATTTTAAATTTTTTCTTCGTAAAAAACTATTTCATATGTAAAAAAATTTGTTTGGTTTTTGGTGGGAAGGAAGAAAGTTGCCGAGCCGAGACAGGTTGTTTCGACGCTGATACCCCAATCTCCACCCCCACGTGATTTATGCTGCGACCGCCCCAAAAGACTTTCGGATTTGATTTAAGAGACGTACTCCGGGTATGAAAGGCTTTTGGGGACGGCATCCCCCAGGCCTTCCGGCCGGAGCCGATGCTCTAACCAGGGCCCCATGAAAAGAAAAGAAATGATTGTTTAAATAAATAATTTATGCACAAAAATTTAATACGTCCTTTATTAAAATTTTTTGAATGGCTTATTCAAGTAAATGTCACAAAAATTACATTTTCATTAACTCAAGGCTTTGTATTTAATATTTAAAAGTTTGATATAAGTTTTTATTTAATTAATTCATTACTATCTGAACTTGCATATTTGATAGTCCATATATATATATATATTTTAAAACGTTGATAACTGATGGTATTTCTGCTAATTTTGCATTGTAGAAAATATGTCCTTATCAAATACTAATATATGTAAAACTAATTCAGAAGTTAGATTAAGTAATGAAGTTTTATAAACATTTAGCTTGATATGTCAACAGCTAATAGGAGACGAAAACTCTAAAACATTTATTAAAGCAATGACACTATCTAGAAAAAACTACCTACAAAAAAAAAAAGGGGGGTTAACAAAGTGTAAAAAATCTCTTACACATACATGACAATTTTTTTTGAGTGAGGAGAGTAGGGGGCATTTAAATAAACGCATTTTATTTTTTTTTAAATTCCCTTTAACAAAACAAATTTGCTTTATCCATTTTTATATATAACTTCACTCATCAGTCTTAATGGAATAATTTTTTTTACAATTCACCCGATGTAACATAAGTCTTTTTAAAGCTAAATATTTTTCTTTTTAACAAGGGAGGAAAAAAATTTTTTAAAATAAACAGCTTACACCCAAAAGCACTTTAAAAAAAAAAAAACTAGAGGGAAAATAAGCTTGCCTAAATTATAAATAAAATAAGGAGGGAAAAAAAAAAAATGCAAAACTGAGAAAAATATTTTATTAGGTTCTTGTTCCTAAGATATGAAAAGTAAAGAAGATTATAAAGCAACTTATTATATTTATTCCGTAACTTTGCAAAATCAGAGAAATAATTATAAAACTTGGGACAAATATTTACTTTTAAGTGTTATATATATATGATGGCCCTAGCTCCGTTGGGTAAAATGGAGGAAGGCATCATCTCTTTAATATAACTTTTATTTCGCTCTATAATCATATAAATCCAAATATGGCGGCTCTTTAAGTGCGTAAACTGAGTAGAAATATTGTATCAGGTCACTTCGGACAAGAGTCACCACAGCAAAACCTTTTCGAGTATGCGTTCTTCTACGTCAGCGCTCGCTCCATATTTATTTATTACTTAGTTAATTTTGAATCTAAACTTTTCAAACCTGACATATATATATACAGAGAGAGAGAATCGTGTGAGAGACAAATACATGAATCCAGCAGTCTTCTACCGATGTTTGAGATCTAGTCACAAAATCTCGAAATATATAAGAATCGAAGTGAAAAAGCAGTGTACTTCGAGAAACCTAAAGCTTCTCTGTGCTAAAACTCAATTATGGGAGGCAGGGGTTAAACAGAGTACTGAGTCTGCTAAATCCCCCATAATAGTAGTGGAGTTAAATTGGTATAAGTGTTGATCTTGGTGACTCTGGCTTGATGGTTCCAATTTTAGATGCACGCAATGAAGAAAATACGAGGTAGTATACACTCATCCAACACAGAAGGGATTCTCTACAAATTGTGATGCAAATTGGTGTGGTAAAGTGTCGTCAAGACAAAGACGCATTTCAAATTCCTTTTAAAAAATTGGCCTGGTAAGGAATTGGAATCTAATAGTTCTTTTTTTAAGCCCACACACAAGCAAGTTCTAATTTAGAAATTCTAATTGGCAGAGTGGAATTTGTTAAATATACATCTTCTAAATTTTTGTAATTTGAATACACTTTTCTACTTCATTGAAATTATATTGCTTACATATACATTTCCAAGTGTAAATGGCTTACATTTTCCCAAGTTCTGATGATGAAAACACAATAGAGAGGAGAGGGAAACGAAATGATTTTTAGTTAAATTTTTCATCCAAGCATTAAATAAGAGCCATTTCCTCAAAAATGACGGTAGTTAAACAATAGAATGAATAAGGACAAAAGTTTGGGACATTTAATATTTTTTTTTATATGACAAGAGAGATTCTTTCAGATTTTATATATAAGACTTCACTTTATAATTCTTATAGACTCATATTTCCCTAGATTAAAAACCTGCCAAATGGACTCCTGAATTTAAATGAAATTGTATAAGTAATAATCAAAGTATTGATACAGAAATTTTAAACTTTGTTCGTTTCTTGACCGAAAAGGCATTATGGTCGAAAATATCGTTTGTAGGTCAACATAAAATTGTCAAAAAACAAAACAATTGATCCCCTAACTCAAATTAGTATCAAAGAGAAACAAGAAAAAAAAACTAGAAGGATGTAGAAAGGATGATTATCTATCAAGCATTTTTTATAAGAAGGGTTTCCAAATTTTTTCGAGACCAATCTTTTAAAGAATAATTTTCTGCCGTAGACTCTTCTATACATTTTTCTATAATACAGCAAACAGTACAATCAAGTAATAATTAATAGTTAATAATAAAGGATACACATACAAAAAAAAAAAATAGCTTACTGATTTATTTTTTATACCTATGATAGTTCGCTTGAAGTTGGTGTAAAAACATGCCCCATAAACTCAAACTCAGTGGCGTAAAAGTAAATAGCTCATAAGGGGCTAGGGCTTCAGCTGTGACCCCCAGAATAAGTCCCCAAGCAAGTTTGGTATTCATTTACTGAATCTACCCGCAGTAGGATGAAAGTGGTTGGACTACATAGCTGCTACCACATATAAAACGGATATAACTCTAATAATTATAATTACAGAAATCACAAATTAATATAAACAAAATTGCCATCAATTCATTACTTGACATTCTAAATCACTATAAAACCCTATTTTTGTACCTCTATAGACCCAAGGAGTTCCCCACCTGGGATTCCCGCTGCGAAAACTGTGGAAAAGTGGATTTGAAACCGCTGCGGCCTTGCGCTCAAAAGCGAACTTTGAAATCTGTACTATTACGGATCTAAAGAGTATGTATTAATTCAGCCCCTGTTAGAGGAGAATCTACCATTATTACTTTAGAGTTTGGGAATAAAGTACGATTTTCTACCTGAGAGAATCCAGCCTGTTGATTGTGTAGACCTTCCTGCATTCCGAAAGACGCACACAACCAGTGTACAGTTATAGGAAATGTACTTCAAACTAGTCTTTGGGTGAAATATATTATTAATCCTGTGGATTTACGAAATGATACCAAAAGTTTATAGTTATTTTTGCTTTAGTCTTCAGGGAAACCAAGATGAATCAAAATTAAAAATTCTTCAGCATAGGTATAAATTATAATAAAATGAAACACTAAAGTACTGACTCCAGCTGAGGAATGATTTAAATGGTTTTATGAAAAACCTGAATACCTCGCTAAAAAAAGTCATTGACCTCCCCAGTGCGGCTGAAGACTAACTGCAAGGCAAACGCCAAACCATTCGGGTCTTTTCGATCCTCGTTGGCGAAATCAAAACCTCGGATGACCGGTAACCCAAAGCAAATCACATGAAATGTTTGAGAACTCCCACGTTCGCGCGCAAGACCCGCCATTACGGGACGACCCAATACAGCAGCTAAGCGATCTTACCTGGAAAAAAAGAGGAATTATAGGTCAGAAAATTTCTGCATACAAGAGGCTTTCAGCCGAACTACGTAAAACCAACTGTTAATTTACGACTTACATAGTAACATTAGAGATGACCAAAAAAAAAAAAAAAAATCAGCCAAATGTGGAGTAATTTAGTTCTCCTTCAAATATTAGAAACACATCCGGCATAATGCAGCCGAATTTAGCTTCGCAAATACATTTCCAATATAATATGGATTTCGCAAGTGCTAAGGACTTCCACTGGACTTCCGTAAGGATGCTCCAAGAGCTATCCGGTTTTCTTTTTTATATTTCCGTGTGTTAAGTATGTAGCGTGCTGGATTCGCGCCACCTCGGGTGAAGCGAGAATATTGCAGTATATACGGAACGCCTTTAGACCCATCACGCTGATTTAAACTCTTCTCAAAAGAGGGAATATTACTGCATTAAGTCTTATATAGATCGTGGGGGAAAAAAAAACTCGACATACAAATACTCTATGAATCGCAAAATTTCTTGTAAATAATTGAATTTTGTGTTGTTAGTAGAACACCTTTTATAAGTCATTCATTATAGGAATCCTTGGCTCCATTTACGCCCCTTGATACCATTTGCATGTTCCAGGACACACACGATAAGGTTTCATTATCAGATCAGAATTCAATTTTTGAACTGAAATTTGAAGGATTTATGATTTTCGTATTCGTTTAAGTTTTTGCTCGCAGCAATCGGTACTTAGAGTATTTATCGGTCGCTAGCGTACTTAAATAAATAAGTCCGCAAAAATAAACCGAATAAGACTCAAACAATCCTTATAATGGTAGGCACGGCAAAATATATAAAAACCCGCCTCTTTGCCATCACTTGAGAAAAGTCTATTCTATCCCCTGTTATTGGGGAAAATTGATTCGCACAAAAAAAGGAGGTTAAGAAGTTAAAATGTCGCTTTTCTAGTAGAATGCTGCTAATGTGAAACAGCATTTAACCCAGCTGTGATCAAGCTTATGTTCCATCTTTTAAGAAGAGGTGAAGATAGGCTTCTTGATCAGGTTTTTATTTTATCATTCAAACGTATGGCAAGAATTGACTTTACATAGTGATGAAGAGAGAGAGAGAGGACGAGATATTTTAATAATTTAAATTACTTTCAAATTGTAACTATTTATTGCATTAAGTTGAATTCGGATTGCCCAAGAAATAATCTAAATCCAATCCTTTTTAGGACTCCAAGCTTTAAGCACCAGTTAGTTTTCAAATTGTTTTTTAAGCTGATCTTCAGATGGTATGTTGCAGCTATGCAGTATGTACGGCCAGTTTTGCCGCACTGATTTTTCTACAAGTATAAGTATATAGTTATGACAGTCATTTCCTTAGACTCATTATCGCAGAACGAAGGCTGAAGTGGAGGAAAGTTTTATTCCTTTTGACTTTTTAGGGGATGAGACCGAATTTTACCGTCTGAGCAGAATCTACGTCAGACAGAGTGAGATGTCTTATACCGCACGTTTATCAAGCATTGGAACGCCTCCGTTGACCATAGATCTTCTAAATTCCTTTGAAGGGGTACAAAAAGACACCTACCTGCAGGCTTTCGATGATGTTTTCGAAGCCGCAGCATAGAAATTGATTATTTATTTGCTTCAAGGTGATTCTACCGCCTAAGAAATCAAGTAAAACCACTGGGGAATAGAATTTGAGTACCCTATAGCATATGTATTCTATTAAAATCTAATTTTGTTTCTAATCGACCCAATAAACCTTAAGTGCAGGCAAATAAAAATAAACTCTTATAATAAAATACAAGGATTTTTAAAATCCCCAAACAACATATTGTAATAAAACTAAAGATTTGAGTGTGTGGAACATACTTTGCGTTGCTTTTAATAATGTGTGGAAATAACAGCATGATCCAGCTTCGAAAAATTCTTTTTCAGATGGAAAAAGGTCTTCATATACTATTTAATTTCATCGGCATAAATAGAGCACCGTATTTTATTTTTAATCGAACTAATCCTTTTTCCCCACAAGTCATCTTCATTTTAATGGCAGTCTTTTTATTATAAAAATGCCATTGAGATTGTTCCTATACCATTGACTTTCATCGCACGAAATTTAAGAGTATCGTTCTCGTCACTTGACCATGGTTCAAAATTACGAGATTTGTCGCCAATAGCCCCCTCGTAATGCTTTATAGTGTGACGTTAATATAACTCTCACTCATTCACAAAACTCAGCATCATTAATGGATTCAAAATATAATGAGTAATAGAAGCTCTATGTATAGACTCGCAAAGTTTCTCAGAGGATATTTGAGGATTCTGAGGAAAAAGAGTGGTCATATATGAATCCAGGAGCAATTTATTTGTTTCATTAAAAGGAATATTCCAACAGGAAATATTTCACAGGATGGAGAAATGTCCCGTGTTCGAATTGGTGTGTGAGCAACGGTTCTTAAAAATAAATACTACAATTATAGAGAATGTTTTTTTAAAATTTAAAGGTTAATCTTTAAATTTAGTACTTACGGAATGTTTCTGATATATGAACACAAAACGTGATAAACGGATATATTATATTAGAAAATTCGGTACATTTTACAGTTTTTCTTTGATAAAGGCGAAAATGCAAGCCCGGCGGCTGAAATTGTGAATGGTGTTTATGGAGATACTCTAAGAGATAATTACGCGCAATTTTGGTTTCGTCGATTCCGTTCAGGCATTTTTGATGTTAAGATGCATCTCGCACAGGTAGGCTCGTCGTTGAAAATGTCGATAAAATCACAGAAATAATCAAAGTTTACCTGCATGTTAGTAGTCGTAGCATCGCCCAGGAGCTCAAGGTCGACCATAAAACAGTTTTAAACCATTTGCGCAAAGTTGGATTCAAAAAGAAGCTCGATGTTTGGCTGTCACACCAATTAACACCAAAAAACATGGTGGATCGAATTTCCATCTACGAAGCCTTGGCCAAATGGAATGAAATCGATCTTTTTTAAACGGAGTGAGTGAGTGAGTGAGTGTAGGGTTTTATGGCGCAAGAGCCAATTTTGGCTATGCTGCGCCAAACATTCGTTAAAATATGAAAACAATATTAAAATATGCATGAAATATAAATATATTTGTATATATAATATATATGTGCATGCCTGCATGCACATACATAAAAATGAAAGTTAAAACAATTAAAAATAATTTGTTAAATTAAATATAAAAAATCCAAATTTTTTAAAAAAGAAAAGAATAGATTTTGGTGGGAGATTCTCCCCCCCAAGTCAGATAAAGGGTTAAATTAGATGCATGAAAAAGGTGATGCGATGATGGTTAAAATTTGGGACATTCAATTAAAATGTGACGCACAGTGTAAAAAAACCCTTGCATGAAGGACATTCAGGAGCGTTTTCCCAAATAATAAATGCCTGTGTGTGAAGGAGTATGACCAATGCGAAGACGAGTCAATCTGACATCAGTCCTTCGCATTGGCATCACAGGCCATGCTCCTATGACAGGTTTCACAGAGTGCAGTTTGTTATTTAACTGCTGACTCCATGATTCCTGCCAGATCGTATATAAATGATGCAGGATGACGCGCTTAATATCCGATAGCGGAACTGATAGCGGCAGATGAGTCGTCGCCGATCGTGCCGCGCTGTCCGCTTGCTCGTTACCAATAATTCCCACGTGGCTCTAGCAGCAAAATATTATATCAAACCCTTGCTGTACAGTCGACTCTACGTCAGTAATTACAAACCACTGGATGACAATGATCGTTAAAATTTTAAAGGGCTTCTTATAACTCATGCCGTCAGTATAGATGCAGTACTTAGGGGTATTTGGGGAGTCGATTAATTGAAGTGCACGGTAAATGGACAGCTTCTGCGGAAACGCTGCAAGAAGCGTCTAGTCGATAACCGAGTATATTATCTTCAATCACTACTCCACCCAACGTACCGCACGTTTCGAACCATCTGTGTAGATGGCCGAAAACCCCCTACGACTGCTGGTAGGCGAAGACGCGTTAAAAAGACGACAGGTGTTACGGTGGATTTACGTAATTGGCAAAAGGATTGATATAATGGAACCGTGGTACATTCCAAGGTTGGAATGGAAAAGGTTTTTTTGCTGGATATCCACTTTGGGGAGGTCGAGTTCGGTTATAAGTTGTTTCATCCTATCCATAAACGGCCGTATGTTAGATGGCCGGGCATCATAATGTTCTTCATGGTGGTGGTGAGTCTCATACTTTTTCAGAGGATGTGAAGGAACGGACAAGATCTTAAAATAATAGGCAAGAGACAGCTTCCTCCGTCGAAGATCCAGAGGAAGCTGGTAGCAATTAACATAAAGACTCTGCACTGGCGATGTGCGAAATGCACCAGAACAGATTCTCAGTGCCATATGGTGGACAGGGTCAAGTTTTTCAGCGCAGAGTTGCACGCAGATCCATAAATGGCAAACCGTAATCCATGCGGGACATACGATAGATTGATACACCGGAGCAATGATGTTCGATCCACCCCCGGGAAAGGTGTTAGACAACACCTTCAAGAGGTTTAAAGACTTTTCACACTTCTTCCGCAATTGTAAAATATGCGGAAGGAAAGTGAGTCGACGGTCGAAAATTACCCCGAGGAATCGTACGTCGGGAACTACGGGAATATTAACATCACGAATGCGTATTTCAGGCTCGGGATGAAGCCCCCGTTTGCGGCAAAAGTGCACGCAGCAACTCTTACTGGCAGAAATACTATTGACCGTTGGTGTCACACCATTTAACAATATTGTTGACGGCTGTTTGCAACTGCCGTTCAATCATGCGCATGTCTGATCCTTCACAACTGATCTGCAGATCGTCCACGTATAATGAAGCCTGTATAGAAGGCGAAAATACATTCAAAATGCGAGAAATATGACATATAAAAAGGGTGACACTCAAAATGCCCCCCCTGAGGAACTCCCTCCAGCTTGGGTGAAAGGAGCAGAGAGAATGCCACCCAGTCTCACTCTAAAAGTACGAAGATTTAAAAAATTTTTAATAAAAGTGGGCAAATTGCCTCTTAAACCAAAATCAAATAAAGTGCGAAGTATCCATAGCGCCAAGTACGATCTATATGCCTTTCGATATCGAAAAGATAGAAACTAGATGATTCCCTCCGGACAAAAGTGTTTCTGATTTTGCCCTCCAGCATGATGATATTGTCAAGAGTGGATCTTCCTTGCGAAGCCACTGGAAACAGAGGAATGCATCGATTCTTTCGTTCATAAACGAAACGGGCATTGACCAAAAGTTCCAGTGTCTTACAAAGGAGCTCGTGAGTGCTATCGGTCGATAGCTGAGAGGGTCCTTTGGATCTTTTCCAGGTTTTAGGATGGGGATCACTATGACTTCCTGCCATTGAGTAGGATACACCTGCCCCCTCCATATTCGGTTGAATAGGTAAAGGAGACTTACTTAGTGAATCCTCATTCAAATGGCGAAGAAACATAGGATATTCCATCGGGACCTGACTAGTATTATGGGCTGATGATAGGCCTTTAAACCCACATGTAAAAAGTCACTGTTGTAGGGGTAAAGGTTGTCGGCACCTGAGTTTATAGGTGTCCGCTCTAAACGATTTTTAGTCACCTGAAATGCAGGGCTATATGAATCGAGCTGGACACACTAGAAAAGTCTGGCCAATCAGTTGGCCACATCGACAGGTGACGAATACAAAGCAGTCGATGTTTCCAAATCGGAATGGTAAAGTCCCGATAAAGGCCATTCGCTGCTTTGACCTTCTCCATAACTGTTGGCTGGTAGTTGACGATGTGATTGAAGATACATACTTGATCCGATCTCTCTGGCATTGACGACGTATTCCTAAGAGCTAACGCTTTTGCACGTTTGAACGCTATGAGTTTTTAGTGGTGGGGTATCTCCTGAAAATCCCCACGCCTCCTTTGTTCCTTTTGGTTTTTTGGCAGGGGAAAAGTTCCACCATGGTCTGCACAGCTCCGATTAAAATTGATGTTTTTGAATTCTGCATCGGCAGCATTCCGGAATGGCTCAGTGACATTTAAAACTGCATCATTAACTGCCCTGTTCTGAACCATTGTGGTCGGTGATAACTGCTAACCGTGTGAAATTTTTCCCAGTCTGGGGATGAAAATGAAAGGGGGGACGAATTCGTGTCCCCGCACCATTAACATGCGAGACTAGGAGAGGGAAATGGTCACTGTTGTGCAGATCTTTATCAACCTCGAAATTCAACATCGGTAGCAAAAACTGGCGAACAGATGGTAGATCGAGGGGAGTGAAAAAGTCCTCGCGGGTGCATGGAAATATGTTTTCTCGCTGTTGAGGAGAAGAGACAGTGATCGAGATCAACTGTCTGATCTGTCGTCCACGAGTTGGTATCATCATGTCCCCACAGAGGGCTGTGTCCGTTAAAGTCACCGAGTAAAATAAAAGGAGCTGGCAATTGACTGAGTAATTGATTCAAATCCACTTGTGGCACAACATCGTTGGGTGGTAAATAAACACAGCAGACTGTGACTAAAGAATGGATATGAATCCGTACAGCCACAGCCTGTAATAGTGTGCAGTGTGACGACATTACTGGGGTAAAGATGGGACGTAAAAAAGGGATACACCTCCGTTGGAAATGCAGCGCCATCTACATCCCGTCGTACACAATTATAACCGCGTCTGCATTGACATGGTACTCTTTTAGAAATGTTTTCCGAAGAGCAACGCATGCAGGTTGGTACGTGGAAATATGGTTGAAATCATCAAGTCGAGTTCTTAGACCACGGCAGTTCCAGAAACAAAGGACATTATGTTTCGCTTTGGCCTCGTAAGGAGCTAGCAGACGAAGGTCTTGGCGACTGATCTTCCATAAGACTTTCGTCGCTTTGTGATGCATGGATTTCCATGACATCGTCTCCCATATTATGTGGTTTTTTAGAGAGGTTTGACCTCTTTTTTTTGTTTGCTTGCACTCCAGATTCTTTTATTCGTGTTTTTCGATTTCTTTTTTGTATTGATGGAGGGATACAGTCTGCATGCATCCACTGTAATGGTCTTGGATTTTTCAGATTCTGTTTTTTCAGATTCGGTTTTTTCAGATTGTGGAGCTGTAGTTTCGTCGGCTTTTAATGGCTATTGGGAAAAATATGTTTTTGGTTGCATGAAGCTTTTTCCGAAACTGGCGGGGTGATGATACAACGCGTCGAGCCCGGGTAGGAAAGTTTATTTTTTTTTTGACTGCCGTTATCTCCTTTTTTAATATCCATGTTGGACAAGATCGAGAAAATGATGAATGTCCCTTTACAGTTAACACATCGTTCCTTTGCTTTTTAGTCTGGGGCTATCATGGCCTACCTCTGCACATCTAAACAGGTTGGCTGGCCGCGGCAGACCGTTTTCGAATGTCCATATTTTGACATTGAAAAAAACGTAGCGGATTTGGAATGTATGGTCGTACAGGGCAATGAGATATGCGGCCTTACGGACTGTGGGAGTTCAGGCGTAGAAAGGTAGGGTGAGGTGCTTAGTGTTAAGCACTCCCCCATCCCGCCGAATCGTAATTCGCCGAACATTGCAGACCTTTTGATCCCCGCATATTCTCCGTATTTCTTCGGTTGATACATTCACAAATCCACTGCAGAGATGACTCCTCGTGAATAGTTGAGGCTGTTGTGAGGAACGACAGTAACATCAAAAGTGGGCCATTTTATTTAAATTCTTAGGGCGGCGGACTGTTTCGCTGATGTTACTTAGGAATAAGTCCCCGAGCGCATCTTACGAATAGTCTTAACCGCCTATATTACTCGTGATCGCTTTCTGATCAGAAAAGGAGATACGTTTGAAAAGGTATTTGGAGTTTAATAAAGAATCTAGCAGAATCGCTAAATTTTGTTGCTGTGCATGGGATGGAAAATTAATTTTCGTCGAGACAGTTTGTTGCTCCCAACGGGAGAAGTTGAGGGTTCTGGCCTCCGTCGGGGCAAAAAAGAGAACCCTGAGCTCAGTGACGGGGTCGAGTTTTTAACCCGGTCAGCCCAGGAAAGAGTATTTGATGGCGCTAGAGAGGACGTATTTGTTCCATAGGAAGCAGCAAAACGTTATTTCTTTAGTTGTCATCATTTTGTTTTGGGAGTACGGATTCCCTTTCCAGTTCCATCAGGCCCCGCTAGGCCCTGAATTCCCACACTTTCAACGTGCCAAGTGTAAACCGCCGGAGGATTTTTCAAACCAGACGACGGGGAAACCCCATAACGTGCTGCCGGGCACGGTCCAAGGCCGAAGTCAAGGAGGATTTTCGATATGAAGGAGTCCCCGTCGCCAGCCATCCGCAACCAAGTTCCTCGTCCCTGGGACCGCTTTAGGCTGAGCGTTCCTTAGAGCCGTCATCGGTGACGCACGCACTTTTCTGCCCATACCCTCCCCCGCGGATCCTTCCACTGCCCAAATACCTCGCGGGAGAGGCTATAAGGGTGGTACTGGGGACCCCTAGAGCTAAAGGTTAGGTATGCAGCAGATCGGCATTGATACGCCGTCGACCTGTTATTATGTTAATGAAAAAATATATAATTTTCTTTTTTTTTAATTTTTAAAAAACGTATCTTATGATTTTTTTTGGATTTTTATATTTTTGTAAGCAATGTTATAGAACTAAAAGGAAAACAATAATTGGTGGTTATTTAAAGAAAACAGTGATATCTTATCACAAAAACCATAAACGAAAACTATCCCCAAAACATACAAATGTCCAAAGAAAAAAAAGGGGGGAGAGAGGAGAGAGGAAAAAAAGATCACTAGGGCACCTCGGGAGCGTGAAACCCGTACTCACCTAAAGAAGGTGAGCCCCCTGAGGGGTTTTTTAAACGGAGAGTGACTGCGGATGATAAATGGTTCATATACGACAATACTGTATGAAAACGATAGTGGTCAAAGCACGGTGAAGCAGCTGAAACGGTAGCGAAACCAGGACTAACGGCCAGGAAGGTTCTACTGTGTATTTGGTGGGACTGGAAAAGAATCTTTTATTATGAGTTGCTACCGTATGGCCAAACACTAAATTCAGATCTCTACTGTCAACAACTGGACCGCTTGAAGCTAGAAATTGACCAGAAACGGCCAGAATTGGCCAACAGAAGAGGTGTTGTGTTCTATCAGGACAACGCCAGGCCACACACGCCTGTAGTGACTCGCCAGAAACTCTGGGAGCTTGGTTGGGAAGTTTTAATGCATCCACCACATAGTCCGGACCTGGCACCAAACGATTACCACCTTTTTCTCGCATTGCAAAACCTCCTGAGTAATAAGAAATTGGGATCAAGAGAAAATTGTGAAAATCAATTACTAGAGTTTTTGGCCAATAAGGACCAAGACATCTATGAGGGAGGCATTATGATGCTTCCTTTAAAATGGCAACAAATTATACAACAAAACGGAGCATATTTGACCCAAATCGGACAATCCGAAGCATGTTAAATAAAGTCTTGAATTTCATGCAAAAATAATAGATTTCTTTTCTCCCAACCTTACATATATAAGCACGATGTAATCACACGATCTTATATTTATATTGAGGCATTTTTCTCTCTGAAAATGGTTCTTTCTTCGGTTCTGTTGTTTGACGAATGGCAAACATAGCCTCAAAGAGCAAACGTACTAATATTAATTATTAAGTGCTTGTTATAACTATATTCTATTCCATGCAATCTTTGTGTTCCTCGTTTAAAAAACAAGTATGTTACAGGCATAGAATAATTTAATTAAAAATCAGCGACGACCTTCCCAGCTTTTATTTTTATTTTACCACGTAGTATATAAGAAAAGAACCTCATTTGTTTGCAGTATCGCGCCCCCTTATCTGATTCCAGGACACGAACGGTATAAACTCGTAGCATGATCGCTCACAAATAAAAGGTGTGACGGTCTTTACCGTAAATTGTTTTATCACGCCGTGCCGCGATTTATTAACTGGATTCTCTTCGGTACTCCATCACCTTGTCTTCTGAAGGCGAGGTAGGAAGAGAGAGAGAGAGAGAGAAGGGTGGGGCAAGAGATTCCACACCTAAAAGAAGTATTTCGGCCAGCCATCGTAATAATCGTCGCGATATCCGGTGGAGTGGTAAAAAGGGGTGAAGGGCCTTAATGAAGCTGGAAGAGCGTTGTTTACTTCGAGGGACGCCCACACCCGCCAACTGGAAGGGGCCCCGAGGCGCCAGGGCGTAGCCCAGCCCCCGTACTCCTAGCACCCCGTAATTTGTTCAAGCTATGGAGGCCACACCCAAATCCATGACGATTCGAGCTAGGATTTTACTTTTTTTATATTACCCATCGCAGCTTGAATTTCGTTGATGCATTTTGCTCCGTTGGCAAACAACCGAACGATTTAAGTTTAAACTAGAGTCGATGGAAGGATTTGTTTAGAATAATGGATACAGAAATGACTGACATTTCTGTTTTATTTGCAATTTTAGAGTTATTAGCAAAACATTTAAATACAATGCGGTGTGTATTTGAGAGATTGTATGTATATCAGTTTTTAAATTTTCCCAAATCGTATAGTTGAATGATTGGATGAAAAAACCACAATAAAATAGACAGTTTAGAATTTTTAAATTGCTCATATCTAACTAATTCTCGTGATAAAAAAGACCCAATCTACATATATTTTAGAATTTAAGTTATTTCTCTCACATACTAATTAAGATTACTTTATAAAACAAAAGCGAATTAAGAAAATATGAAAATAATTAATTTACTTTTTTTCAGTTCTAATCAGTTTATACATTCTTTATTTTTACAGAAACTAACTACTTGAGCATTTCTGGGACGAGATTAGTCGTACATTTGAGTGAGTGAGTGGATATTAACGCGTACTATTCAGCTGCTATAGAGCTTTTGGTGACGGACCTCGTAATTTTGAACCACGGTCAAGTGACGAGGACGACACTTGAACTGGCACCCCTGTCTCTTAACTTCCACACCACACCACACCACACCAATGGGAGGACGTCTAAGTTTTCGACAGATTAAACGTGCATCACTCCCCTACACGGCGGGTCTTCAGTGGTACTAGGCTCGAATTCATGACACGCCGGCCACGTTACCTTGACCACATGGCTACCGCGGCCACAGGTCTTCAGTGGCAGCAGAACTAGAGCACGTGACACGCCGGCCACAAAGTTGTTGTTACCAATGCCACCTGATCGGCAAAGGCCAGAAGAAGGTCCATGAAACTCATCATGGTAAAGGGCTAAGTGACGCCTGTCCTTAGTCGTAGCTTTGAGCACCATACAGGTGACAACGATTTAGCTCGGTTTCACCCTCGGTTCACCGTACTTCTTTAAGTGGCCCGGTCATGGCCCATTGCTCTGAGAAACTCATGTATTCATGAGAATTTGGTGGGAAATTCTTTCATAAAAAATCAAATATATCTATTTTGCTTTTGCTGTCGATGTCGTATGGGTGCGAATTGATATTTTTTTCTGATTAGTGATAATAGGCAACAGTGGAGTAGCGACCATTTTATGAGTGGAACTAATTTTTGACTATCTTTCATATCTTGCAATCGAAAAATATTCGAAGAAAGTAGATTATCTCAAGACGACTGAGAAGTATTTTATAGTGAAAAACAAGCATGGTTCCGTTTTTATTTGATTTGTCACGAAAATGTTGTATTTAAAAAATACGAATAAACAGGAATCATTCAATGACACTTTTTCTTGAAGATCTCTTTCACAAGAGGTGATAAATAAGCTTTCTTGAATAATCTTTGCAATAGCAACAAAGTGTTTTGTCAGTGGTAATATAAAGCGGTAACAAAAACATCCTATGAAGTTTGTTGTATTATTGGTAACCATATGAAACTGTTTACTAATGCAGAAATTGTGAAAGAGTGAGAGAAAAATAAAAAATAATAATTAAAAAAAGCAAAATAGGAGCTTTAATATTTTGATCAACATTTTTTCCACATTTTAAATTTTCTATGTTTTCTTGTTTTTAAAGCATTTCTTCCCCCCCCCTCCCCCTCCATTAATTTTCATGTTGCGGCTCGCGTGAAATAGCCATCATATGTATTCGGCCCAGCAGAAAAAAAGGTTGAGTACCCCTGTTCTAAAAGTATTAAAATATAATTTTAAAAAAGAAATTAATGAAATAGACAAATTGTTCGCTCATAAAGAAGTGAAAAATCGCTAGGCATCAATATATTTCAAAAAGTAGTACAAATGGAGTAGCAATGTCCTATTTGTGGCTTGCGCACGCTACCTAGCAACGCAGAATAAAAAAATGTTGAAGAGAAATTCCATGTCTGTGAATGTATGAGTGATTTATGTAGTTCCGTAAAATGTTTGTTATATAAGGAAATCGTCATTGTCACATTCAGTATTGTAAATACAATACAATACTAAAATGAGAAAACTTAAGAGCTTGTTTTATCATTCATGTATTTTATATTTTTGTTCAACATTAGTGATTCCCAAATATTTAATTTCGGGATGAGGCCATTGTTTTCAATACGCAAGCCCTGTTAGTATATTTTAATAAATTTTAATTAAAATTGTTTGACTATTTAGTAACGTCGCATTACGCGCGAACAATATGATGGCTACTGAAAAAGGGCCTCTTAATTTCTAACTATAGTTAAGTGACGAGGACGACATCATAGCTGGCACCCATTTTCTACCACGATCAATGTTACTCAAGAGAGGTAATCATACACTTATAAGAAATGGTGCACGGATGTCTATTAACCCTTTATCTACCGTATTATGATTTACTGCAGTTATTTTCATGCAATATATATATTTTTAATTATTACATTGAAAATTAAGGGATATACATAAACAAAATACTCAACTTTGGGAAATTTAATCCGTTACAGCTGATTAATTAATTAAAGATATTCCACTGAAAAATTAATTATATACACTGTTCACTTAAAATAAATAGTCAAATCGTTTTCTAAGGTCTTCATTAACATACAAAAAAAAAGACACTTAAATTTTGACATTAATTATTTTTTCGGGACAAAAATGATAATCTTCGCATCCGATGAAAACGCAATTTCTGCTATAAAACTATTCACCTTCCCCGCTAAAATACTCATCATAGAACCCGTGTTGACATATATCTTGGAAGAGTGGATTTCAAGGAATATTACTGCTAAGTATCGTCAAAATATTCGTAAAAATGTGTGTGGTTGTTGTACGTAACTTTAAAGTGAGTGGTACTTATAAGTACCGTCGGTAGATAAAGGTTAATAGGACTCTTAATAATAATAGTAATAAAAAAAATAAAAATAAAATAGATAGATAGTAAAGATGTCGATGAAAGAAAGGAATAGCGAACATATTTGTTATTTTAACTATTATAAACACACACTATTTTTTCTTATAATAAATCAAATAAAATCATATTCTTGTCTGTTATGATTTGATATTCTTACCTTAGCAGCTGAATCCAAGCATTTCAACAGAGCGTTCGAGAACATTTTCAATTAGTACTCGAAAAATTCGGTAAGATGACAAGAGGAGAAAAAGCCGTTACACAAGGATGGGCAAATAATAAGGAAAGCTAATATTATTTGAATACGGCTCGGTGCATTTAAGCACACATGGCAAGATGCAGGGAGAGATGGCACAATAGTAAATACAGATGGGGTTGAGTTCTCGATTAGTCAATGAAAGCCGACAAAGACCTTGAACTTTTTGACAATAAGGAAGACTGCGACCCTTTCAATTCATTCGGAGAAGTAACTTTCATAGTCCCTTTATGAGTCATTTTGCTTTGTGAAATATTGACGCACTTGAGGGAAGGGTTCCTTCAGAATTCAGAAATTGCTTTTTAGTAATATTATGTTTACTAGAATAAATTAGGGCGCAAGGAAGGGGGGCGAAGAAGTCAGTTGGAAAAGATTTACATGTAACAAGGAAACAGAAATTATACATTGAAATTGAGATCGAAAAAAATTGTCCGCTATTCTACCTATTAAATTCAAAGTAATGCGTAAAATCATATTTATAAAAAAGGAAAACATTTAAAGTTATTTTTAAAAAAAGGATTCCGAGAATAAATTTTGATTTCTTTCTAATATTTAGTAACTAATACTAAACTGCATTATTATTAAACAATTATTCTAAAAAACAGGAAAGCTCCGTTTTTAATTAACCGAAATTGAAAGCAATATCACTAATAAAAATGGGAATAATATTCCTCAAATAAAAAAAATCGCAGAACGTTTGGGGGTGAGTTACATTTATATAATGAGTGTTTATTGACAGCGCACTATTAATGCAACACGTGGGCTACTGGCGAGGAACTTCGTAATTTTGAGCCCCGATAGATTTACCGGGCATCAACCTCTCTACACGGCAGATCTTCAGTGGCACAAGGACTCGAACTTGTGATACGTCGGCCATAAGCTCGCGACCATAAGTCACTAGACTATCACGACCACCAGAATGTATGGGAATTTGTAGTCGACTAATACAAAATACGATAAAGGTTTCACAATTAAAAAATCCCTCATTAATATAAAGGGATTTTATTAATATAAAGTAAATTTATTAATTAAGTAAATTTTAAAAAAAGTGAAAATATTTTAAATAAATGCATATTTTTGAATAATCAACAGTATCGGGCTATTCCATCCCTATATACATCATGCACACAATCTTTTTACTTCATTTTATAAACCATCTGCCATTATTACTATCCTGAATGATAATGGTCCTATGAAAAAATATCGAGATTTGATGCATGGATAGCTTTGTGAAATGTCAACCCCCAAGTTCTCTTTTATAAACCGTATACAAAACATTTTTTAAAAAGTTCTTGTGTTGAGTCATGCAATTATTTATTCAAATTGAGAAGGGACGATGTTTAGAAAACGTTTCTGGTCTCTTATATTACACACGATCACTTGGGAAGTTGCACGATGACAAAGTGAATTCTACCTTTGTGCCCAGTTTACTTGTCAAAACGATGCACAGCTGAGAGAGGTGAATCAGCTTAGCAGAAGGGAAAGGAAAAATATAGTTCATACAAAAGGGCAAGGTTTAACCAACAAGACACTGTTCAAAATCCTTTCCGAATTTTGATGTAAGCCTTACAAGGGTTCTATCGAGATTAGTTACATGATCACATTCTTTATGACCACAGCTGTGGTCTGTATCTATTGTGCCCTGTCGCTCATCTACTTTTCAAGGATAGGAATCTATTCTTACCGCCACACGTGCACGATGTGAGAGGAAGATAGCGTGATCTTAAGTTTTTTTTCTCCCCTCCCCTGAAGATCCGAGAAACCGCTAAAGGGCATGGCGTAATCTCTCCTTTTACCATGGGCAACAATTGAAGATCAAAGCATAAGATAAGGTCAGCGGAAAGTGAAAATAAAAATCCCTCAGGGCTATTATTCAAATCACTCTTTAACGGAGATCGCCCCTTCCTCTCTCCAAAAAAGCACGCCGTAGAGAAAAAAATAGAGGATTAAAAGAGGTTGGTGTTACATTATGGAGGGAGCTCAAAGGGTTATATCTGAAACGGAAGAGCCTTATTTTGTTACATTCGAATTTGCATATTAGAGTGCGACCGTGAGAAATAAACGAGCCAGAATAATTTCTACGGCTTCAGGGTTCTCTGGAATAGAGGCAATAGAAATGAAATTAACAAAAACCATTTACCGTATTTATTTTTAAAAAAAATGTCTTGAAAAATGCCATTTAGCAGCAAATTTTGAAAAGTATTTCATGTTAAATGCTTAGGGGACAAATTAAAAGAATGAAATAATAATAATAATAAAACTGGGAAAAATTTCAGAAGAATGAAGAAATGAACACATAACAGAAGGAATATAAAGTTTTTAAGGGTAAGAAAAAGATCAAAATATGGTTGAAATAAAATATATGATAAAGTTTAATAGCAAGTAATGATTTACTGTTGTAAATCACGCACATTAAATTAATATTCATATATATAAAAGGAATGAATATTAATTTGATGTGCGTATAATTTACAACATTAATTTTATTCTTAAAGTGTTAAAAACATAAAAGGCAAGAAACGAGATAAGTATTTTTTTGCTGTCTGGGTGCTAATAATGTACGACAACCAAATGTTAACCGACTTTTGACATTAACCCTTAATCTACCGACGGTACTTATATGTACCATTCACTTTAAAATAACATAGAATAACCAATTTCACGCGAATATTTTGACGATACTTCGCAGGAATATTCTTTGAAATCTACTCTACCAAGGTATATGGCTGCACGGGTTCTGTGATGAGTATTTTAGCGGGGAAGGTGAATAGTTTTATAGCAGAAATTGCGTTTTGATTTTTGTCCCGAAAAAATAATTAATGTCAAAATTTGTGTCATTTTTTTTTGGTATGTTAATGAAGATCTTACAAAACGATTTGACTATTTATTTTAAGTGAACAGTGTATATAATTAATTTTACAGTTGAGAGAGAATATCTTTAATTAATTAATCAGCTGTAACGAATTAAATTTCCCAAAGTTGAGTATTTTGTTTTTGGTTTTTTAATTTTTTT
>BMAV01015728.1:497135-517004 GCA_019973955.1 Trichonephila inaurata madagascariensis | reverse complement strand
GGATTTCTAACTTCCACGTAGTCCTGTACCTGTGGTTCGAGTCGAACTAAAATATGATCCACTAAGTCTGCTTGGGACATTCCTAATTCTAAACTTCTCTCTATTTTTAGTAATCTATAAACAAAATCAGTAGGATCCTGATTTCTTCCCTGCTGGGATGCATAAAACTCCGACTGTAGTTCTTTCTTATTTTTGACCGCGGGAAAAGCCTTCGCTAATTCAGCTTTGAGCTGCGCAAAATCCGTGGCTGTATTTTGCACTAACAACGAACCAAATATCGAATACCAATCTTGAGCCCTTCCCCTGAGATGACTTTTTAAGTAAGCACATGACAGATTACTTGGGATTTCAAGTAACTGTATGTTGTTATCTATACACTCTATAAACTCTGCAATGTTCTCCGACCCTGAAAAGTACATTTCAGGTAGAACCGTACTTCCACCTACATTACCTAACCCAGAATTAAATACGTTCGGGCGCCATTGCGACATAGCCATCCTGTGATGACCATGTCGTGCCGGTTCCGCGTAAGCTAGAGGTGTGGGATTATCAAAATGATGAGACATAATAATTCTTAATACAACTTTTATTAAGAATAACTTATATTACTTAATTCTAATTTGACAATTTTAATTAAAGTGAGAGTCAAAACCCAAATTAAACCACGTATTCAAGTCAGATCACGCAACTAGATCCTTTATCTCAATTATCATTAATAATCCTATTCATCTAATTACTTATATCTAATATTACCTTTTTCAGTTCTCCTTCCTTTACCTAGAGAATGATATCTATGAACTTTATATATAATGGTTCCAACTTCTTTATCTTAGGCTTCTATTCTTTCCAAAACTATCGGACTGCTAACTCTTGATCTGCAAGATTTCACACTAAGCTTTGTCACGCTATCGATCAGAATAATTCCACACTACTATCTCTAAGCTTGCCGCGCTATATCCTATCATCAAAGCTTCTATCCTTTTATAGTATATCTAATTTACATAATATCTTTGTTTATCTTCTTGGTATTGGGTTGGAAAAGTTTTGCCATTAATCGTGGCCGTCAAAGAACATAGGAGTTATGTTAGCAGAAAGACGCGATAGACGTCACAATGTTTGTAGAAAGAGACTCTTCCGTCACGCCCATTTTTACCCGTTAAGCCAACTGAAATTTAAGGTATCCGACTACGTTTGGAACCGTGATTTTAAAAAAGCGCATAAATGGATAATTTTCACGATATTTAGTGTCACTTAGATTAAAATACATGAATAAAGTTGTTTTAAGGACATTGTGACAAAAAAAATTTTTATAAGTACAATATTTCGGCAAAAAATTAACTTAGAATAACCTTTTTTTCAAAATGTTCTCCTTTTGTGAAAAATGCTTCTATTATAATAATAGTTTGCCTGTATATAGCTCAGACCTCTGTACAAAGACTCAACTATGATTTTTGAAAAATTCACATTATTTTCAGTTACAACCCATTGAAATAATTATTGGCGTTTTTTTCTTAAAATGTCGTAAAGCATGGTTAAAACCAGTTCTAAGTCATATATTTCAAAAATTCTTGTTGAGCCTTTGTACAGAGGTCTGAGCTAAATACAGACAAAATATTATTATAATAGAAGCATTTTTCACAAAAGGAGAATATTTTGAAAATGGGTCATTCTATGTTCATTTTTGTCAAAATATTGTACTTAAATAATTTTTGAATGCAATACTATTCTTAAAACAATTTTTATATATATTTTCTAATCTAAGTGACACTAAATATCATAAATATTATCCAATTATACGCTTTTACAAAATCACGGTTCCGAACGTAGTCGGATACCTTAAAGAGATGTTAGGTTTTAAAAATACTCAGCTAAAAATTTTAATACTTAACTGTAGGGCAAAGGGCAATAGTGACCCACGAGCTAGTACTAACAAAAATATGAACAAAATTTGTCCCACGTCTTAGAAAGGTTCGCCATTCCTGGTGTAGAGTAATCTTTCACCAAAAATTAATCCTAAATTTTGAGTTGTATGAAATACTACTCGTAAGTTTCTGAAATATAGGGACTTAAAAAATAGACCTCTTAAAGCTAAGAAAGTTTTTCAAATATCTAATAATAAAAGTTTTCGTGCTCAACGCTTACAAAAATATTTGCACAAAGCATACGTAGCTTTTACCGATTCACGGAACATTTAAAATGATCAAAAAAAGCTATACAATTATAAAAAATTTCAATTAAATTAATTGTATCAGAAAGAAATATAATTTATAAGGTATCACAGTTTTTTAAATTTTCTATATCTCATGTCTGAAAAACATTAAATCCAAAATTATATGCAATTATTTCAAAAAGTACAAGAAATATGCAATGTTGAAATTACGGAGGGAAAATTTCGGTGATTTAAGAGATTGTATTGTAGCTTATAAATATTAATTTTAGGTCGATTAATCAAGAGGTGTTTAAAGAAAGGGGACAACATTTTAAATCGTTTGCTCAAAATGGTATAATTTATAGTCTATTATCCTTTTTTTCCAAATATCTTAGGAACTGAAATTTGGAATACAAACTATTAAAATCCTTTTCTGCCTAATTCTTTACAAGAACTAGATTCGCTAATGAAACATTTTTATTTTAAAGTTTAACAACGTTAATTAAGTTTATTATCCCTTTACTCCGTAATTTATTTCCTTAAGAGCCATTAACAGTGATATCCATTTTTATTAGCTACAGTGAGAATTGCACATGTTATTGAAGGTTTTTATAGACTCCATGTGATTCAAAAAGAAAATATGGACACATTTTAACAACATAAAAACCAATCATTTAAAGTAATATTATTAAGGTATCCGACTACGTTCGGAACCGTGATCTTAAAAAAGCTCATAAATGGATAATTTTCATGATGTTTAGTGTCACTTAGATTAGAATACGTGTATAAAATTGTTTTATAAGGACATTTTGACGAAAAAAATTATTTAAATACACTATTTTGGCAAAAAATTAACTTAGAATAATCTTTTTTCAAAATATTCTCCTTTTTTGAAAAATGCTTCTATTATTTTAATGTTTTGCCTGTATATAGCTCAGACCTCTTTATAGAGGCTCAACTAGAATGTTTGAAAAATTCACATTATTTCAGAGTTACCACCAATTGAAATAATTATTGGCGTTTTTTTCTTAAAATTGCTCCCCTCTGTTGACCTAAAATATAGATAAACCCACTTCTAAGTTATATATTTCAAAAATTCTAGTTGAGCCTCTGTAGAGAGGTCTGAGTTATAGAGAGACAAAATATTATTATAATAGAAGCATTTTTCACAATATGAGAATATTTTGAAAAAAGATTATTCTAAGTTAATTTTTTGCCAAAATATTGCATTTAAATAATTTTTTTTTGTTAAAATGTCCTTTTAAAACAGTTTTATACATGTATTCTAATCTAAGTGACACTAAATATCATGCTAATTATCCATTCATGCTCCTTTTTAAAATCACGGTTCCGAACGTAGTCGGATACCTTAAGTTTTTAACAAATTCCGTTACTTGCTTAAAAAATCCTCAAGTTCCTTTGATTCTGCTTGGAATTTTTTTTTAATTATAAAAAAGATGCCAGTTTTCACAAATGAAGCAACAAATTGAAAAATCGAGATGCATCAATTAAAATTATTTCAAAATTCTTCAAATTTGGATGTTACAAATAAAAGAAAGCTGCATCCAAAGTGACAATATTTAAAAAAGTGAAGCTTCCATTGTTTTATGTAAATGCGGCGCGTCCCAAAACCCAACTAACCGACTGGCATTATGCGTCCCGTTTACATCCTGCCACAGAAGTAAGCGTTTGAATTGGGCACTAAATTATTTCAACTGGACTGTGAGTCAGTAGAAGTCTTCTGTTCACTGGTGTGTGTCCCCCTTTGCTTTACAAAGTGATTCCCGATATGTTTTTATCAGTGGCGTAACGGTGAATATGAGGGACCCCCTGCAAAGTCAAGTTTTTTATTTAATATTTTATACATTGGTTAAATACGTACTTGGCCTCAATCAGGCTTTGCCCCCCCCCTAGAATCTTGTGCCTCCCACGATGTGGAGGTGTACGTTGTGACGGGCTCACGCGTCTTTTCTGTAACATAACCTCTGGGTTCTTTGGTGGCCAAGATTAATGGCAACTCTTTTCCAACCAAAACCGAAGAAGCGAAATGTGAAAAAGAAATGCAAATAGGATAGCTTTTAAATAACAGAAGTTTCAGTAAGTGAGATGGCAATTTTGGGGAATGGTATGTGTGAAAGAGACTAGTGGGAATTTACAACCAATCGTGAAGTTACCTGGAAAACAAGCCATTAAAACAAGGTGCATACCATTCCACGCGCGCCCAGACGTTTCCACATAAAGATTGAATCTAAGTTTGGATTAAGGTAGGAATGATTACTTGATATTAGGACTTGTAATATTATTAGAAGTGAGAGTAGGCGGATTAAATAATTATAATTTAGAGAAAATGGTCTAAATTACGCGATTCGGTTTAACTATCACTGTGTGTTTGTTCGTTATAGATTCTCGCTTAATTAAATTTATCTAAATTGTTAGACATTTAAGTTCTATTCTTAATAAAGTCATATTAAGAATCAAAAATGTCTATTCCTTTTACAAACCCTACACCTCTAGCTCACACTGACAATCAAAGATACGGCCACCAAAGGGGGGCGGTATCACAACGTTACGCCACTGATTTTTACGTATAGAGAAAAGTAAATACTCGAAGGTTACCGTCTACTTTACCGGATAGGGGCAACTGCACTGAAGGGGTATACATGTATGGGGTGGAAAATTTTTAGGTGGGCACATAGACCTGTATATTTGGTCACATATATTTCTCAATAATAACGGATACAAAGATGACATGGTGATTCTTATTATTCTACTTTTTTTCTGTGTACTACCAAAACTGGTGATACCTAATTTGTAAGCAGATACTGCCTTCCCTAATTTTTCCCGTCTTATACACCAATGTCTTGAATAAAAAACTATTTCAAATGTGTGTGGAATGACTAACACGTTCTCCGACCTCCCTCAAACTTTATGGGCTTACAAATTCTTAACCTGATAGACAGACTCTGCTGGCCATACCCAATCCATTGGCAACACCATTAATATTATGAGACATCTCTGACAGAGACCTGTATTGTTATTTGGGGGGAGGGGGGTCCAATTAATTTTTGTGTTCGATATTTGGGATATTTTATGTTGCTATTGATATCACAAAATGTAAATATAGTACATAATATTTTTCTGTGTTTTTCAGTTAAACGGGATATAATAAATATTATCAGATTTTTGCATAATGTCCTTGTGTACTTTTTGAGTTATCATCAGTTTCAGTTTATTTTTTTAACTTTTGGATGCATATGAAAACAAATTATTCTTAAAAACAAAATGAATAATATCGACACGTTTATTTCAGTTCCATGAATGAATTTGAAAGTTTGTTATTCTGGTTGAATTCAAGCAAATAATATTTATCAAATTTTATCTAAACAATTTTTAATACTTTGCATAAATTCTATGAAAAAGGATTTGAATTCCTGAGACAGAAACTGATATTTTTAACACTAATCACCAACGAAACATGCAAAGTAGCACATCATTTAGATGAAAGCTTTATATTTTCTAACTGTTTTACTAAATTAGAACTCTTTCTCATCAAATAAATACCTTAGAAGCGGAATGAATATATTGGCTTAAAGAAATTTCATACTATTTCTTAATTTTTATAACTATATTCCAGACAAAACACTTAACCATTTATATTCTTGCATATACAAATTGGCAAGATTGTACATTATATATGTATTTTAATACTAATTTTTGTTCCTTTGTTTTACGATAATTTACGTATATATATATATATATATATATATATGTACAAGGTGTCCGGGCTTAAAGTATCCAAAAGTAATGGCTCGTTATTACGGAACTACCCATCAGAATTTAATATATTATTTATCCATATATTGGAAATCTCTCCGAGATGTTTTGGGTCTAGTCCAATCGGCCGCACGTGCACGCATTATTCGGCAATCGCAGACGATAAACTTTTCACTCTGACTACATTAGTAAAGATGTGAACGCCACAGTAAAAGGTTCAGTGCGTACTTTGGTTAACGGAATTTAAATCAGTCTCGCATGAGCACAGTGACGTGTTCGAACAGAATGGAATATCGACCCTCTGACATCAAAATCTATCTACTAATGGGTGAGTGAGTGAGTGAGTGAATATTAACGTCGCACTGTTTAGCTACACTAGGGCTTTTGGCGACGGACCACGTAATTTTGAACCATGGTCAAGTGACGTGGACGACACCTGAGCTGGCACCCCCCTCTCCTAACTACCACACCACACCACGGGAGGACGTTTCAGCTCTCGACAGATTTAACGTGCATCGCTGCCCTACACGGCGGGTCTTTAGTGGTGCTGGGCTCGAACTCATGACATGCCTGCCATGGTCCGATACCTTAACCACCGGGCTACCGCAGCCCCCTATCTACTAATGGGAAAGAACTTTAAAGGAGACGGGAAATTCGGTATCATAAACTGGCAAGCATCCTTAAATTTTCTTGATAGAAGACACTGTTGATCATGTGCGGGATTCATTTTGTAGGAGTCCTAATAAGTCTATTAGGCAAGACAGTAATGACATTCCATTCCATTCGAACACGTCGCTGTACACACATGACTGATTTAAATTCCGTTAACCAAAGCACGCACTGCACCTTTTACTGTGGCGTGCAAATCTTTACTAATGAAGTCAGTGTAACAAGTTTATCGTCTGCGATTGCCGAATAATGTGTGCACGTGCGGCCGATCGGGCTAGACCCGAAAAACTTCGGAGAGTTTTCCAATCCATGGATGAACAGTTTATTATATTCTGAAGGGTAATTCCGCAAAAATAAGCCCTTACTTTTGGATATTTTAAGCCCGTGCACCCTGTATGCATATATATAAAGATTAGTAATTAAAAAAATTTTGAAATAATGATCCAAATTAGTCAATATCTGCATTTTAGATGCTTCAGAAAACAAAAATTTTATTTGTATATTAAAATTATAAAAAAATTAATAAATGAAGAAGCACGGCACCGTTTGGCTTAGAGGTCCATATCCACCACGAGCTTTCCATAATTCTAGATAGTCTGTGCAGTTTGTAGAATAAGGGTACGGCATTAAATCATTTACAGTCTGTGAAAAGAACACAAATTATACCTGGTTTATATGTAAAAATAAAACTTGTTCATATTTATTTAAATAAATTCAAAAAAGACTTGTTAAGGGTTTTCGATTTTTAAAAAATAATTTGAAAGTATGTATATTTTACTTAATGAAATTATATAAATCTACATTATAGTTTATAAAATTGCAAAAGGTCCACCACATTTTTTTTTAAAAAAAAAATTTAAGTTAAGCAATCAGTCTGACAATTCTAGTAAGATCTGCTTTGTGTGCCTAATAAACAGATCACAATAAAATCGGTTCGAATTTTCAGTTATATAATTATGTATAATATTATGTGCCCATAAAGTTTATTTTTAATATTTAATTCAATAAATAGCTGTTGTTTTTTAAAATTAATAACTTTGGTATCTTTTACGCTTAAAAATTAACCTTTACAAAGTATATCAAATAAAACTCTGTCGTCAAAAAGAATGTTTAGAGAGTAATATTTGATTATTTATTTACATCGCACCCCTTGAAGCTAAACAATGTCTATTGGCAACGGATGTGGTGCTTTGAACCTCGAACAAGGAACGAAAACGACACTTGAGACAATACTCCACTCTCCGAACTTCCACACCATGCCAACGTGAGAACTTTTCTCATCAACAGATTCAACATGTATCAGTTCCTCTACACAAATGGACTTTTGTAGCATCGGGAATTAATTCAAATCTCTGGATTAAATTTATCATTTATTTTTGTTATATAAGCATGTTTGAATAAAAGGTATTATTTATGAAAGGATCATCTATCATAATCAAATTAGTAATAACCTAATTCGACAAAAACATTCCTCTCTCTCATTGTAAAATCTTTTCTCCAACATAATCGAAGTAATGCTATATAAAGTCAAGGTGTGAGGGAAATGAGATGTTCATGTGTTAGAGGTTAAGTTTTTTAATCTTAAAAATAGGAA
Organism: Trichonephila inaurata madagascariensis; assembly: GCA_019973955.1. Lineage (NCBI taxonomy): Eukaryota > Metazoa > Arthropoda > Arachnida > Araneae > Nephilidae > Trichonephila > Trichonephila inaurata. The sequence goes on along the minus strand of BMAV01015728.1, from coordinate 508,818 downwards.
AAAGAATCATTTTAAATTACATTTTTTCTACGTCGTACTTACTTTTGAAATAAATAAATTATAGTTGTAACATGGTTTTATCGATATTCCCTTCTTGAATGGATTCACAGTATTTCTAGGATTATGAACAGATATTTGAATAGAGGAAGGCGTAGAAGTATAAAAAGTATCCGATACTTCTGTTTTAAGTTTCAAGGTAACATCTAAAACATAAAAAAGTAAATTATTAATATTTTTTTTCAATATTAGTGTATACAAATGTGTACCATGTTTCTCCATAAATAAAACTTAATCGAAAACTTAGCTGATGCGTGAAATATACGAGGTGTGACACAAAAAAACGAGACAGGTCCAATAAATCATTGTACGTACAGAATCAGTTCTTCGTGATATTACCACCTTCAAAGTAGTTCCCTTCAGCATTCATACACTTCGGCATTCGGTGCTGCAATTGCGGGTAACAGTTATGGAACGTGGTTTTCGGAAGGCCCTTCAGGAGATTTTCCGTTTTTGCCTGAACCTCTTCAACTGAGGTAAAATGGTGTGGCGTATTGGGTAAGAAAACACACAGTCAGGCTAGATATATATATACATATTTTATTTACAGGAACATACTAAATCGCCATCTTACACTCAGAGCACGTTTTTGCTCTCTGCTTCCAGACGGAACCCTCAAACGGTCCTCGCGCACGTCCTTTAGAGGAGTCTATCTTGGAACGTAGGGGAAATGGATTCTTGGAAACCCTTGTCCCCCTACTATCTCAGGCAGAAGCACTATCCCCTCTTGGTCTCTGATGTCATCAACTGGTTTCGGAATAAGGCTCGCTACAATGGGTTCCCTTTAAGCAAGATTTAACTGTAGGAAATAAAAGAAAAAGTTTCGTGGAACCAAATCAACGGAATGAGGAGGATTTCCCTTCATGGTAATGGTTTTGCTGGTCAGAAACTTCTTGACAGATGGGACCGTGTAAGAGGAGACATTGTCCTGATGCAACAGCCAGCCATCATTCCACAACTGTGGCCTTTTTTCCCTAATTTTTTCAAGAAGTCTTTTTAGTACTTCAATGCAGTACTGTTGATTAACATTCTCCACACAAGGGACCTACTCAACCATTACAATTCCATTAATGTCGAAGACGACAATTAATATCGCTTTGAATTTTGATTTTGTCATACGTGCTTTTTTGTCTTGGGGATAATGGAGACTTCCACTACATCGACTAGCGCTTACTTTCTGAGTCAATGGTAAAAATCTGTGTTAACATTAAAAATGTTTCCGTGGCTGATTTCTAAAGTTTTAGGAGAAACTTGATGTTGAGTCGCTCTGTTAGGTTTTTACATTAGACATTTTTCCGACGGAATGCAGTTGTACGTGTTCACTCAACGACGCAGTACGCCCTACTGGCACAATCGATTTCATCGAAACTAGCGGCATGGATAGAGGAGGTGTGTGGGATGACGTCACCAAAACAGTTGCTTTAACTTAACTCTTTTTTCAAGCTACGCACTTAGTCTCGTTTTTTTATGCCATACCTTGTATGTCCTACTTCAAAATAATCTTCAGTTAAGATTGTCAGCCAGACATAACCAAATGTCGAATAAAGCTCATTTTCCACTCAACGGTGCATTTGATAGTAGCTGTAACTGTTCTAAAATCTTCGGTATTCAGTAGGTCCTCTTTGCGTGCTTGCAACGGCTGCTTAGAGAGAGAATTTATTTAAAAATAATATTCTTAGGTAATATGAGCACACATAAGTTATTCTGTCGAGTGCAAGAAAGAATTGTGGGGATTGTCAAGAAACTCGTTTTACTTGTTTATTATAACATTACGGAAAAACACATATGACTGATAGATAGTTATACATATTTACACTTATCCATTACAAAGTTGTAGAATTCTTACTAACCACCTTTAATTTCTCAGTATTATATTCAAAACTATTTATTTGCCTCTTTATTAACAACCAAGTTCTGTATATCCTACACTTGGAACGCTAAAAATCTGTTGCACTGTAACTCCTCCCTCGGGATGACTACGCCTCGACCAATCAGAAAGCTCCCTCTCGCAACTAGCTAACTTCACAAAATTTTTATCTCGGACCTCTCAGCTGCTTCCGAATTAGCTAAACTAAGCCCTCTGCCCTATCTCCTTATCAATAACGTGTTAATTTTCGGTGTTTTTCACTGTTTTGAGCTTAATTTCCAGTAATCTTACATTTAATTAACTTTTTGAACTTAAAAAATTTTAAATTGTATAGGCATTCTTTATTATTTTTAAGTAATTTATTTTATTAAGGGGCAAGTGTTAATACTATCTCAGTCATTCTAAAAACACATATTGGGGGTTAGAACCAGGAAGGTCTAGGTACTCTATATAGCCACCAAAGACACATTAACCCCCTACGAGGGCGTTACACTTTGTCTCTTATTACATTTTTCCCTATCGGAGCGGGGTTCCAATTAAAACATCTTCTCCCTCAAGAGGAAAATAAGAGTCAATAGTCTTGAGTTGCCACAGAGGGTTTCACGAGTTGAAAAAAAGAACAGTTGAAGACTCCAGAGCCAAGAATCTGATGGCTTTCTGCAAGAGAATGAATTTGGATCTCTGAAAGAAGAACTAAAAATAGTAAACAAAATACTATAGTCTCAATCAACGTGTAGATGAAAAATGCTAATGCTTATCAGGTATCGGCAATAATTATTTCTTGAGTTGGAAGACAACCGTGAATGGATTTTTGATAGAGGAGGAAATATTTGCTTATTCACGAGACTGGTATTTAAGACTTCGTTCTTAGAACTTATTTTAAGACTATCAATAATTGGTACTCTAAAATTTTATATCAGATTAATTTCCGAAGCACTGTGCACAACAAATATAATAATAGTTGCAGAATAAGGGTATCTATTAGGGCATGAATAAAAATTTGTGTAGAAAGGGAATTCTATGGTATTTTGAACCAGAAGAAACGGCAAAAAAAAATCTTACAGGGGATGATCAGAAAAAAAGATTACAAGCCGCAGCATTTGAAAACTACATATTGTGGAGAAATTTTGTTTGCCCAGAGTGGAGACAAATGATACTACTTGTCAAACAGCTGGTTTGTGGGTAGGTAGTGAAGGTTCCCATACAGTTCAAGATGATGGAAATGGCAAGACTCTTAGGAAATTGGTCTTGTTTGGAACTGCGAGCCGTGATTCGATTTTCATGGGCAAAGAATTTGTCCGCATCTGACATTCACAGTCAAATCGTGGAAGTTTATGATGAAGAAGCAATGAGCAGACAACATGTAACGAAATGGTGTCACTCTTTTCAATCAGGCAGACAGGATGTCGAAAACCGCAATATGGCAGGAAGCGGCTGGCCAAGTTCTTCAACGACACAAATCAACGCGGCATGAATTGAAGAAATGACTCGAAATGATCGACGGGTAACTCTGCGTGAAATCTCGTCAGAGCTGTGACTGATCTATGGTATCCTGCAGCATATCGTTTCTGAAGTGCTGCGATATTCCAAGACAGTGCTGTGAAAACAACCACCAACACCTGGCTCAAGGGACAGGGACTTGATTTCTACCAAGACGAGCTAATCAAGTTGGTTCTGCGTTATGATAAATGCCTAAAAAAACTTGTTGATTATGTCGAAATGTGATAGGCACGTATGCCTGTCTATTGTTAATAAATATTTTTTTATTCGACTTGTAACTTTTCTTATCACCCCTCGTATATTACGGTACAGAAATAATTACTTACATGACTTTGAAACTGTAGTAAATGGTTCCATTGAAACATTTCCTATCAAGCTGTTGATGGCATAGCAGTTATTTGGTAATCCCATACTGTCGAAAACCGCAACCCATTTTACTTCTTGCCTTTAAAAAAATGTTAGACAAAAATTACTACTAGAATAAGCTTCATTTCCAAACCTTAATTTGCTTAAATGATCTGTTATTTCCTTCTTATTCATTTAATAAATGTAAAATAAATTTGTTTTCTAAAATTCATCTTTTATTGTGAACTTAATTTCATTCTTCTGTTTGGAGAGACTTGCATATCTTTCAATAATATTTAATGACCCCATTTACTGGATATTTAAGTGTAGTGACGTGTTTTAATATTAAAAGAAATTTCTCTTCGGGTGAATTATCTTGAAAAATACTGTACAAATTTTGATGAAATTGTAAAATGTAAATAGGCTGATTAAATGCAAAAAGGTACCATGAAGCAAATATGATACAGATGCGTGATTATGTATACGGTTCATCAGCGCAGCAAAATCTAAAAAACAGCTTGCTAGATAGACATTGTTACAAATTTTGTGTAATTAGCGCTTAAAATAGTGTAAATAATTTATATCTGGATGCATAATACGTTAATATTACTTTCTGTTGTATTTATTTATGTTAAATTGTAATATTCACCGTTATAATGGTACATTATAAGGGCGATTCAATAGAAACAGCTAAATGTTGGCGATAGAGCCAAGTTAGCATCATTTTTGGCTACCATGTTGGCAACTTGGCGATTGATTGAACGGTGCAGAAGTTGATATGCTGTAGCGATACCTGGTGGGGTGCTACAACAAAGAGGATGCACAAAAACCTTCTCCACAAAAAAATACATACACATGCCAATTTTCAGTGATCGGTTGAACGGTGTTGAAGTGAAGCAAGGTCACATATACAAATATTCATTTTTATATATATGAATTATACAGCGAAATATGTTTAGCATGAAAACGCGTAAGACAAAATATCGGTTAACACGAGATAATACAACATTCCCGACAAACTTATTTGTATTTTCATACATTTTTTTCTTTTAACACGAAATGAAAATCTCTTAACACGAAAATATTTCCCTTCTGGGTATGAACAAAACATGGGAAACACCAGCCATGCAGGTTCATCATCGGAACAATTCGTTGCAGTAGAGGATGATAATGTATATGAAACCCCAATTATATGGCAGACAAAGACATTTTGAAGTTTGTTCAAAGCTCAAAAAATATCATTTATGCAGATTCCGGTGATGAAAATGAAATGAATAATGCAGCTCCTGTCCCCGCGTCATCCGAAATGAGGAACACAATGAAAAGTATACGCAGTTTTATTTAGACTTACATTCCAATGTTGAGATGAAGGACAAAATGGACGACAACGAACAATTTGTTGACAATTTGATGCTAAGAAAGACAATGTAAAGAAAAAAAATCAGATAATTTTCCAAAAACTCAATAAATGTTTTGTATTTTGAAAAAACTTGAACATTTTTGTGTGTGTTAAGGGGAGTTGGAAGCCTCTTTCTCTCTCTATACCGACAATGTTAAATTGGCTGTTTTTGATGTACCTTTTCTCAAATTCTGTTATATTTGCATGCTTGAAATTTTTCATACAATTAAAAAGTACACCTTTCTTATTATACTGAATGAGGTTTTAACTATTTGTGAATTTTTTCATAATTTATGAAATATTTTATCAAACTTTGCGAAATTTGACTCATTTTCACATAAAATAATTATTAAAAAAATAAATTTTAAAGTTTTTTACAAAAAGCTCATTTCAGTATATATTAGCCATCATTATAAATATATCATAAAAAATTTACATACCTGTGAACAGTAGTTTCTCAAAAAAGGTACATCGAACATGAAAATATACATTTTGAGAAAATTGATTTTAATGTATACAGTGAGGCTTCTAATCGGATAGGAAATAAAACAATAAAAGGCTCAATTTGCAATAAAAGATGCATGCTTTGGTTTATATCAGTTCAACTTTTAAGCAAAAACGAAGCACTTTGTTTACATTTTTCACGCCATTCAAATTCGTTTCAACGATTATTTAAAAATAAGTTTTAAGGGCTTCTAATTACCCTAGAGGTTAAAGTAAGGTATTTTTAGAAAAGTTAAAATCTATACAATTTGAAAATGTAAAATTCTCAAATTATCAAAAGAAAATATGATTTTAGCTTTCTAACACCCCTTAAATTGCATAAAGCTTTCTGAATGTCTTTGTTTCATTGATTTTCATTAAATGCATGCGTGCGTATATATCTATTCAAATAAAATATACTCTAATAAAGCTTAATTTTGTATACGTTTTATTTATTTATTTGTTGCAATATCCTTTAACACGAAAAGATATTTCAGTCCCCTCAGTTTCGTGTTAAACGATTTTCACTGTATTTATATTTTATATACATATAAATTATACAGTTAATACTTCATGAAATTTAAAGTTAAAAAATTCTTAATTCTTATATGTTTTATGTCTATTGAACCAGAGATTTAATAAAAATGTTACACTTAGAAAATTTTTTTAGCAATTTTAAAGTAGCTTTGCTGCAAATCGTGATGAATTCTAAGTATATATATCAGGGATGGCGAACCAATGGCACGTGACACAATATTTTGGGCACGCCACTGATCAAAATGGTTTACACTTTGGTTCAAAATAATGAGTGAGTGAATATTAACGTCGCACTGTTCAGCTACACGAGGGCTTTTGGCGACGGACCACGTAATTTTGAACCATGGTCAAGTGACGTGGTCAAAATAATGAAGTTCACTATGAAGTAATCCTCATGAGGGATCTCATTCTCGCTTTTGACGCTAAACTGCATGTTTTCATAAACGATATTATTAAAAGAAACTACAAGTACTTCCCAAACTTGAAAAAAATATATCAAAGATTTAGATGTACATAAGAAACCAGACGAAGAAAAAGTTACTGAAGAATTTATTTCCGTAATTGATTTTTTCAATCAAGGAATTTTCAGCGAGATGTTCTCAGTTCAAATAATTACAGGAAACACCCAAGTTTATTATGTATCCTGACGTGACTTCATTTGATAAACTAAACTTGTCCCAATTCGACTGTTTGGAATTTGAAGAATTTGAAATGCAACTGTTTGATTTCAAGTGTAGTTCAATATGGATTTAAAAAGTTATTGAAACAAGAAAAAGTTGGAATTGATATATATATAGTAAAAATGATAGAAGTGAAATTTTGGAAACATGGAATTCGATTCCAAGTACATTTAACTGTTTGTAGGAGCTGACTCATACTATTATAACCCTATTTTTATCAACCTATGCCTGCGTGACATATGCCAGCGAGTTATTATTTTCAGAGGTGAATAACAATAAAGACTCGCTTAGAAATCATTTTACAGATGACTACAATTCAGCATGCATTCTGCTAAAAGTAACATCTTACAATCCTATTATAACTTATTTGTCATCTAATCTGCAAAGACAGAAATCACACTAATGTTTCTTTAATTTAAATTACACGTATAACTAAAACATTTAAGACTATACAGTGCAAAATGCATTTGTTCATAGTGAGTAAAGAGTTTTAAGTTGTTAGTGTTTAGTTTTATTATTTTCCCAATAATCACAAGTCAAAATTATTTGACGGCACGTCTGTACCTCATTAAACATTTCTTAGGACAAGTAATATAAAAAAAAAATTAAGTCACACACAATTCCTACTTAGATCAAAAAGAAAAATTTTATTTTAGCTACTTTTTTATTGAATAGTTACATATATATTACAGAATCACAACATTAAGTGGTAATTAATTTTTATTAATTATCATTAAAGTATCGTATTGTCATCCAAAAATATCGTGTCTATAAAATTTCAGTTCAACTGAATGCTTTAAAACGCGAGAAAAAACCTTTTCAAGTTTTCACTCAAGTCGCCAAAAATGATGCCAACGTGGCTGTATTTACAATTCCTTAAATAATTAGTTTTAATTAGTTAATTTTTATTAATTATAATTAAATTCCTGTATTGTCATCCAAAATAATCATGTATATAAAATTTCAGCTCAATTGAGAGCTTTAAAGTATATTTTATTAATGATTGAAAATTCCACGAAGATAAATAAATAAATAGAGAGTTTGAGCTAATAGTAGGAATTGAAAAAAATGGCACGTTGATTCCCGAAGGTCGCCACCCCTGATATATACTAAGACCACGATAAGAAAATTCAAGAGAAATCTCATCGGAATAAAAATTTTAAAAATTAAACTTACCCACAAACAACCGGTGTGCCAGCTGCATCTACAAATTCACATGACTCTATCAAATCCTCTGCTCTGACTCCAAGATCCTTGTAATCCAGTCTAGTCAAATCTGGGAGATCGTAAGCAGATATTGCAGGTACCTATAGAGAAACAAAGATATGAACAACATTTTTAGGCGTTTTCTATCACAATATTTCTCAGTTAATTTTTTTACGCGCTCTTTTTTACGCGATTTTGAAATGACACGGTAAACGAACTCAACGATTTTTTTTACGCGAGTTTTTTTGTTTTAGCATGAACTCCAAAAAAATGGGGATTCATACCCTTTGGATGAGGATGATTTAAAGCAATTTATGACAGTTTAGAAGAATAAAGAATTTGATAATGAGGAAGTCGAAAGTGAAGTTCAGCTTTTAATAGCTGATTTAATTCGCGAGAGCTTGAAATTTGCTAGAAATATGGAACAATATTTTCTTACTCGTGATCCTGACATTAAAATTCCCGTACATTCAAATTCCACGTAATCATAAGTCTTGTGTAGCAAGATATCAAGAATTATATAACCAACTTGAGAAACCAAAAAAACAACAGCCGCTAATAATAGGTTTTGTACTGACAAAAACCCCAACTGTGGTCATTATAATGAACGAAATTCTGCATTTCAATCAAAACCCCACAGTACTGCTACACAAATCTGGCGAATCTACTGATAATAGCAGTTTTCATTCAGTTCTTATAACAAACGGGAACGCTTGTTATCAAGTAGCGATGAATAGTTGTTAGTTAAAAGTTTTATTCCAAATTTTATTTTCAATTTTTATAAGTTGTATGCACTTATAGACTGAGAGAATATTCAGTGTACACTAGTTTTAATTTTTTTTTACAATTAAAATGAATTGTTTTTGTTTTATAAATATGTAACATAGATTTTATTATTACTTTTTTCACAGTTTATTCGAAAAATATTTAGAGTTTTTTCAACTTACACGATTTTTTAAAGTTGTGGAACATATCCCCAAATTTGCCATACGTCGCATGTATTTACACGGTTTTTTTTTTTTTTTTTTTGACGGTTTTGTAAGGAACGTATCACTACCGAGGGAAAAAAAGTTGGATGTATTTAAAAAAAAAAAACATACGTCATAATCAATTCAGTTTCAGTAAACGATAGTATATAAGCGTGATTTAAAAAAATATATTCAAACTATATTTCTTTTTTCGCAGACCAATCGAAGTAAATGTAATTTACAGAGGAAATAAATGATTTAAGAATAAAGTGTAACAATCTTGGCTTGTTTTATCTAAAAAAAGAGAAAAATGCTTTACTAGAGAAAGTATAATAAAAAGAGGAAGAATTTTACTAAATTATGCAAATTTTGCTGTGTACAATTGTGGGAGCTTCATTTAACATAATCTAAAAAAACTTAGTGCGTTTAAAAAAAAAATTTAAAAAAAGAACCTTTAAAACTATTAATTGGAAAAAAAGCTTTAAGATTTATAAAATACATGAAGTTTTTTTATGTTTGTAAGAAGTTTTAATGAATCCGTTAAAAATTATTTCAAAATATTTTAACTAAATATCTACAAAAGTATTAAAGTATTAGTTTAGTATTAATATCAATACTTAATAACACGCACTATAAATAATTACAATTTAATTTAAAAAGTACATACCGATATGTTACTGTCGTATATATAGTTCCTGTCACAAAAATAGAAGTAATTAATGCAGAATTCTGTATAATTTTTAAAAGGTGAGCAGGATTCCGGATAAATAAAACAGAATAACTTCGCTGAGATCCTATATAAAAAAATCAATTAATTTGAACTTCATGCACAGGATTTAATTATTTATAATAAACAAGAAAAAGAAAGCAAAGCTATTTTTTCTCAGAAAATTTAATAATACATTTATTTACACCAAAATTTAATAAGTCTGATATAAATAATTAAAAACTACTTTGATTTATCTGCTTATTATTGAAAGTAAATTGAATTTGGATTCTCTTATACGCATTTTTATCACTAGCATTGTTTTATTTTTAAAAATTACTACACATGTTTTAAAAATTAAATAACAATAATTAATTTTTGTAAAAGGATCGATCGTTTTCAGAATTTGCAACTGGTTCTTTTTTGTTTCATTTATTTTTTCTGCTAACAAGATAATAGAAAGACAAAATACTAAATAGAAGATATTTTCAAAAGCATTTAAATTTCTTAAAATTATTTTTCATTGAAATACAGGTAGATTTAAAAATGGATTTCAAAGTGAAAATCATTTGTTTCCCGAACGATTATACTGTTAGATATATTTTTAAAAGTTACTGGTACACGTGGATATAAGATTTCAAAACAATTGCAATAAAAATTTGAGTAACGCTTATATTAATGTTAATAAAAGCACAAAAGTCTGGTAAAAGTAAAACTTTGTTTTCATTAAAGGAAGTATGCTTCTTAAAATAAAAACTAAGCAATATTAACCATAAAATTAATGCAAGTTATTTTTGTTTGTTTGTTTGTTTGTTTGGTTGGTTGGTTGGTTGGTTTCTTGCTTGCTTGCATATACCAAAATTCCACAGTAAAATATTTTAAAATTTATTTCATTTAAACTAAAGGTTCCTAATAAACAAATTAATTACGTGAAACGTTACTCCTCCACGACAATATACAATGGGAAATTTGCAATATGTAGCCGGAATGTTTCAAAAATACTACATTATTCTATATTTGCAGTCATTCTATATAAATAAACCAGGATTCTCAACATTTTATTCTTTTTATTTTTTAGTATGTAAAAGACTTTTGAAATGATATTAAAATGTTACAGCTCTAATTAAAATTTTAAAGTTTTTTTTTTATCTCTATTTATATGTATATAATTTTGGAAATTTCTCCACCTTGTTATAACTAAATATTTTCAATTATTATGAAAAAACCTTTCCAATAGTTCGAAATACATATTTATTATGCATATAACAATCGAAAGGCAATAACTTTTTCTTAATAAAAAACTGCTAAATATGGAAACTCCTCTAGTCTTATGCATAAAAATGAAATGCAAAACTAAATCGAATCTTACCCATTGTAAGTACACACTGTAACCGCTGGAATCTCTACAATTTCCGGATATTCTACAACAACATCCATCACAGTAGGATACGTCCAGTATTTAAACAAGAACGATATTGTGTAATACAGAAATCCAACAAGGCAACATATAAAGACACAAATTCGTATAAATCTGGAAAGGTAACGAGCTTCTAGTAATTCGGGTATTCCTGTCATAACGGATCTTTTCATGATAATTCGGATTCCTTTCTTCCAATTGTAGCCATTCATTTTTGTGCTTTATTTTTCTTCAGAACCTTGAAAGATACTAATACTAAGACTAAAACTCACATCAAAATATTTTGGAGATTTCCATACTCAAGTAATAAAAATACATGCACAATTACTTTTGATACAGAAGGAGTAGGCCTGAATGTAATGAAAAAAATACTTTAAAAGTAAAGTGACACCAAACGAAAAAAAAAAGGCAGTGTAAACCAAATTTGCAAAAAAGTTTCAAAATAAGTATTTTCAATTTATTTCAAAAACAAGAATTATAGTTACTATTACATATATATGAGTATTAACACGATATAT
>BMAV01015728.1:477526-492135 GCA_019973955.1 Trichonephila inaurata madagascariensis | reverse complement strand
CGGTGGCATTGAGGAGCGAATTGCGTAACTTTTAATCGGCAGTAAAGGAATTAATTACAAACCGTACAAATTATCAGGAGAAGTGTTAATACAAACCCCATGGGGTCGCTGGTAATTATCACACTTGTTCTTAACTTAGTATTGTTAAGTTAATAATAAAATACACATTGAACAGTACTGATACATTTATAAGTCCGTGTAAATGTGTATTTTATATTTTATTATATCAGAAAGCATTTTGTTTGTTTACTTTCAGCAAATTAATAATTTTTTGATTTCGAGTTTTCAATAGGCTCGCGCCCCCTCGTACAGTTATCACGTTCCCCTCCAAAGGAGGCGCGCCCTACAGTTGGAGAAACGCTAATGTACAGCTACGTGTTCGAACGAAATGGAATGTCATTACTGGCTTGCCTAATAGACTTACCAGGACTCCTACAAAATGAATCTCGCACACGATCAACAGTGTCTTCTATCATGTAAACTTAAGGATACTTGTAGTTTGGGATACCAAATTTCCCGTCTCCTTTAAAGTTCTTTCCCATTAGTGGATTAATTTTGATGTCAGAGGGTTGACACATTCCATTCTGTTCGAACACATCACTGTACACACGCGTGACTGATTTAAATTCCGTTAACCAAAGTATGCACTGAACCTTTTACTGTGGCGTTCACATCTTTACTAATGTAGTCAGTGTGAAAAGTTTATCGTCTGCGATTGCCGAATAATGCGCACACGTGCATCCGATCGGACTAGACCCAAAACATCTCGGAGAGTTTTTTTAATCCATGGATGAACAGTATATTACATTCTGATGGGTAGTTCCGTAATAATAAGCCATTACTTTTGGATACTTTAAGCCAGGACACCTTGTATATATATATACGTAAATTATCGTAAAACAAAGGAACAAAAATTTAGTATTAAAATACATATATAATGTACAATCTTGCCAATTTGTATATTCAAGAATATAAATGGTTAAATGCTTTGTCTGGAATATAGTTATAAAAATTAAGAAGTAGTATGAAATTTCTTTAAGCCAATATATTCATTCTGCTTCTTAGATATTTATTTGATGAAAGAGTTCTAATTTAGTAAAACAAAATATAAAGCTTTTATCTAAATGATGTGCTACTGGGCATGTTTCGTTTGTGATTAGTGTTAAAAATATCAGTTTCTGTCTCAGGTATTCAAATCCTTTTTCATATAGAATTTTTGCAATATATTAAAAAAATTGCTTAGATAAAATTTGATAAATATTATTTGTTTGAATTCAACCAGAATAACAAACTTTCAAATTCATTTATGGAGCTGAAATAAACGTGTCGATATTATTCATTTTGTTTTTAAGAATAATTTGTTTTCATATGCATACAAAAGTTGAAAAATAAACTATAACTCAAAAAGTACACAAGGACATTATACAAAAATCTGATAATATTTATTATATCCTGTTTAACTGAAAAACACAGAAAAATATTATGTACAGTATTTACATTTTGTGATATCAATAGCATCATAAAATATCCTAAATATCGAACACAAAAATTAAATGTCCCCCTCACAACTAACAATACAGGTCTGACAGCAATGTTTCATAATATTAATGGTGTTGCCAATGGATTGGGTATGGCCAGCAGAGCCTATCAATCTGTTTAAAAAGTTGTAAGCCCATAAAGGTTAATGAAGGTCAGAGAACGTGTTAGTCATTCCATTTGAAATAGTTTTTTCTTCAAGACATTGGTGTATAAGGCGGGCAAATTTAGGGAAGGCAGTATCTGCTTACAAATTAAGTATCGCCAATTTTGGTAACACACGGAAAAAAAGTAGAATAATAAGAATCTCTATGTCATTTTTGTATCCGTTAGTATTGAGAAATATATGTGACCAAACATATAGGTCTATGTGCCCACCTAAAAACTTTCCACCCCATGCATGTATACCCCTCCAGTGTAGTTACCCCTATCCGGTAAAGTAGACGGTAACCTTCGAGTATTTACTTTTCTCTATACGTAAAAATCAGTGGCGTAACGTTGTGATACCACCCCCCTTTGGTGACCGTATCTTTGATTGTCAGCGTGAGCTATAGGTGTAGGGTTTTCAAAAGGAATATACATTTTTGATTCTTAATATGACTTTATTAAGAATAGAATTTAAATGTCTAACAATTTAGATAAATTTAATTAAGCGAGAATCTATAATGAACAAACACACAGTAATAGTTAAACCGAATCGCGTAATTTAGACCATTTTCTCTAAGTTATAATTATTTAATCCGCCTGCTCTCACTTCTAATAATATTACAAGTCCTAATATCAAATAATCATTCTCCTGCCTTTATCCAAACTTAGATTCAATCTTTATGTGGAAACGTCTAGGCGCGCGTGCAATGGTATGCACCTTGTTTTAATGGCTTGTTTTCCAGGTAACTTCACGATTGGCAGTCAATTCCCACTAGTCTCTTTTACACATATCATTCCCCAAAATTGCCATCTCACTTACTGAATTTTCTGTTATTTAAAAGCTATCCTATTTGCATTTCTTTTTCACATTTCGCTTCTTCGGTTTTGGTTGGAAAATAGTTGCTATTAATCTTGGCCACCAAAGAACCCAGAGGTTATGTTACAGAAAAGACGCGTGAGCCCGTCACAACGTACACCTCCACATCGTGGGAGGCACAAGATTCTAGGGGGGGGGCAAAGCCTGATTGAGGCCAAGTACGTATTTAACCAATGTATAAAATATTAAATAAAAAACTTGACTTTGCAGGGGGTCCCTCATATTCACCGTTACGCCACTGATAAAAACACATCGAAAATCACTTTGTAAAGCAAAGGGGGACACACACCAGTGAACAGAAGACTTCTACTGACTCACAGTCCAGTTGAAAAAACTTACCCAATTCAAACGTTAACTTATGTGGCAGGATGTAAGCGGGACGCATAATGCCAGTCGGTTAGTTGGGTTTTGGGACGCACCGTATTTACATAAAACATTGGAAGCTTCACTTTTTTAAATATTGCCACTTGATGCAGCTTTCTTTTATTTGTAACATATCCAAATTTGAAGAATTTGAAATACTTTTAATTGATGTATCTCGATTTTTCAATTTGTTGCTTCAATTTTGAAGACTGGCGTATTTTTTATAATTAAAAAAAATCCAAGCAGAATCAAAGGAATTTGAGGATTTTTTAAGCAAGTAACGAAATTTGTTAGAAACTTAATAATATTACTTTGAATGATTGGTTTTTATGTTGTTAAAATGCGTCCATATTTTCTTTATAAATCACATGGAGTCGTTAAAAACCTACAATAACATGCGCAATTCTCAATGTAGCTAATAAAAATGGGTATCACTGTTAATGGTTCTTAGGGAAATAAATTACGGAGTAAATGGATAATAAACTTAATTAACGTTGTTAAACTTTAAAATAAAAAATTTTCAATAGCGAATCTAGTTCTTGTAAAAAATTAGGCAGGAAAGGATTTTAATAGTTTGTATTCCAAATTTCAGTTCCTAAGACATTTGGAAAAAAGGCTAATAGACCATAAATTATACCACTTTGAGCAAATGATTTGAAATGTTTTCCCCTTTCTTTAAACACCTCGTGATTAATCGACAGAAAACTAACATTTATAAGCTACAATACTATCTCTTAAATCACCAAGGTTTTCCCTCCGTAATTTCAACATAGTATTTCTTGTACTTTTTGAAATAATTGCATATAATTTTGGATTTAATGTTTTTCAGACATGAGATAACGAAAAAATTTATAAAACTGTGATACCTTATAAATTATATTTCTTTCTGATACAATTAATTTAATTGAAATTTTTCATATTTGTGTAGCTTTTTATAGATCATTTTAAATGTTCCGTGAATCGGTAAAAGTTACGTATGCTTTGTGCAAAATATTTTTGAAAGCGTTGAGCGCTAAAACTTTTATTATTAGATATTTGAAAAACCTTTTTAGCTTTAAGAGGTCTAATTTTTTAAGTCCCCATATTTCATAAACTTACGAGCAGTGTTTTATGCAACTCAAAATTTAGGATTATTTTTTGGTGAAAGATTACCCTACACACAAAAAATTGGCTTACATAATAGGAAACTTCAGTTCCTTTTCAAATATTATCATTGATACTCCTTTTGCTTAACTTCGAGATAACTGTAAATATTATTAAAAGAGTCTCATTTTTTAAAAAATTTCGATATTTTATAAACAATTCAAGTATTTATTTATACACTATATAATCTTTTTAATTCTTGCTATTTTTCTCCCATAGCAATGCAGAGAGGAATGCCTTTTAAATGTGTCTCTGAATGAATCAAATTGTGTCGATCCATTTTATATCTCGTATCCAAACACAGCAAAGATATGTCATCATCGTGAGTGGTTCAAAGTTTATATTTTTGAACTACTGTAAAATTTAGTTGCTTTCTTTTGTTGCGTCCTTCCCGAAGGGAAGATATGAAAGTTGCCAGTGCCTGAGACAGGTTGGACTTCTACACTATTGATGGCGACACCACCCATTTTCACCTCCACAATTTAGGCAAGGAACTGGAGGGGAGAGAAATATTCTCCAGCCCCTGCACTCGTGGTTTCTGCTGAGACCACCCGCAAGACTTTAGGACCCACTGAGCCCATACTCTGTGAAAACTCGTAGGGCAGTGTTTCTCTAACTGTGGGGCTCGCCCCCTAGGGGGACGTGATAATCCAACCAAGGGGGCGCAAGCATATCGAAAAGTCGAAAATAAAACATTTAAAAAATTATTAGTTTACTGAAAGGAATCAAAATAAAATACATTCTAAGATAATAAAAAATACACATTTACAATGATATAATATACTTATACATATATCATTTCTGCATAATGTATTTGATAATTAATTTAACAATATTAATTTAAGAACAAGTTTAATAAATGCTACGGACCCCATGGGCTTATACAAAATTATATGCAATATATATATATATATAGTACTTATCTTGATAATTTATACAGTTCATAATTAAAATCGCATTGAAGCTTTAGTACTAAAATATGTTATTATTAAATTCAATACATTGTTATTGTATGGAGGGGGAGGGGCGCCATGAAACTTTTGATTGAAATTTGGGTCGCAAACATTGAAAGTTTGAGAAGCACTGTCGTAGGATATTTCGTGGCATCGAGCATCGATTCCAGGCCCATCGGTCAGGAGTCCGATGCTTTAACCTCTAGGTTACCCACGGCCTTAGTTGCTTGCTGTTATTTATTTTCAGTAAAAAAAATCTGTGGATTTTTTTTCATCTGTACATTTTGGTAGATATCAACTGCAGTCACAAGTTATTCAATATTTGTAGCTAAATTATTTCTTGCCGAGTCTTACTTAGCCATGTAAAATTCTTCCTTCAACACGATACGTATAGTTGTTCGATTTTTTTTACTTATAAATCCTGATTTATTTGATGTAAAGGTTTTGTTCCTCACATATACATTTTTATTTTACAGCTGCCAGTAGTAGCATATATTTCAAGAAATGTACTGATGTTTGCTCCCGTGCTTGCTCGTAAGTTGGTACTTTACAAATGAAAATTTAAAACACACAAGAAACCTTAAAATGCAAAATATTAGCTTCATATATCTGTTTCTGTGTCATATATAATATATGTTTATATGATATGAAAAATAATTACGAAAAATATACGTGAAAAATAACATTTTACTTTGCTTAAATAAATGTTTTGGGGCATTTGTAAAAAGAAACAACAAATCTTATCCTTTGTAAGCTATAAGATTATGAAATTTTCGGTACTTACGTATTGTACCGTCGATCAATTTCTTCAAATCAAAAGATGTTGCCAAACGCCGAGAAATGCAGCCAATAGTTGAAACCATTCCTTCCCATGTTCGGAGAACAGTAATAATAAGGATGACAAAATTTAGCAATGTCTTTTCATTTGGTGATGTCAGTCGACAGTATAATACGTAAGACCAAATTTTCATGTTAAAATCTATTTTAATATCCGAGACAACGAGACACAACGAGAGTAAAATAACTTATAATAACTAGTTTTAATTTATAGCAAAGAGTGTAAAACCAATTCATTTGGGGAATACTTTTTAAAGGTATATACTTTCAATATGTTATATTTTGTTGTATCCTATATTGTGTTTTCATAATAATAACATTCCTTTATATAAATGAGTAAAATCATAACATCTTTTTAAAAAATTAGACTCATCTACTTACGCTATAAAACAAGTGTGATTAAGCTCTTTAAAGAAAATATAAAGCAAAATTTTTTATGACAGCATTTTCCTTTTTTAGTCGAGAAGATATACAAGTTGCTGTTGAAGAGTTTGCATCACTTTTATCTATGGTAGGTTTACAATATCATAAAACTTTCTTGATTTTCTTCAGTGATAGAACTATGTGAACAAATTAAACATCTTGCTAAATTTTTTTTTAAACAATTTGCAAAGACAAAATTTTTTTTTTCGTGTGGAAAAAACGTACATAAATGTCTTTAGAATTTTAAAAATAGTTTATAGTGAAAGGTTTTTAAAATATTGAAACTAAATTAGAAATTTCTTTAAATACTTATAATCGGAAATTTTTTCTCCTTTATTGTAGAGAATAAAAGATGGAAGACAAGAGTAAGTATTTTTAATTTAATTCTAAATTTTTTAATGTAACTTTAAATATATTCATTTAATAAATTATTACATTTAAATAATAAATAAAGTTTATTTTATTATATTTTAAACATATAAGTATATTTATAACATTTATTTAATCAAAATACAAGCTATAGGAAAAGATGTAAGCTATGCTACTTTATCACGTACATCATAAAAAAAAATTACATATATTTTTAAAAATCAAACGGCAATTTTTAATGAACTAAGAAAATAATAAACATCAAAAGTAATTATCCAATAACAATGATAAAATTTTATTTTTGTATTTTGTATTTGTGTCCATTTATTTCTCTTATGCGCTATGATTAAAAACATTCTGAATCAAATACATTAAAATTTATTTTATTTTAACATACATTTGCCGGTTGAATGCAATAAATTTTATAGAATTTAGATTCATGATTAAGAACTTTCAACGTGTTTAGAACTAAAAGCTGTTAGTATGGCTTAGAAGTTTAAAGATGAAGCTGCCAGGTCAGATGCCACATTATATCAAATCATTATATTATTCATTAATCAAATCAAACAGTTTTAACCCTTAACTTCACAATTTTTTAAATTTATATGAACAAATTATATCAGCTAGTTCTTAAGTAATAATAAAAGGGAAAAATATGAAAAAAAAATTAAGCAGTTTTAAATTGAATTTCAGTCATTTTTTTTTTGTTTGTTGCAGAAGTGCAACATTGCGCAGTAGTGCTGTAAATTACAAAACTTTTTTTTATATGAGGATTTTATTATTCATCATAAAATGTTTAAATTTCTTTCCTGATAGTTTATTTCGTTAATAAACAAGAGGAAGCATAAAATATAATGGATTTATAGCAAAAACACAGTTCTTGAGGCATCAGAGATTTTTATAAGAGTTGTGATTTCTGGAAAAAATGTACTTCCATCTAGTGACAGAATTAGCATGTAGTAGCAGTAATCTTTTTTCTTCTCAGATAAATGATTTGTAGGTAATTAGAAAAATATTGAGTCTGTTAAATTAAAATAAATCATATGTTGCAGAAATGCAACTGTGCGAAGTTAAGGGTTAATATGCTACGCATTTACATATTTTGTAGTCAAAATATTTACCTTCATTATTAATCTATTTTTTTTTCCAGAATTAAAAAAAAATTTCATCAAGTCTAACTGCTGATAAAAATCAACCATTTGATTAAATAGAATATATTTAAATCAAAAAAATTTTCTGTTAATATAACAACAAAATCAAATTGTGAAGAAATTTATTAAAAACTTGGTACATGTAAAACAATTATGGACCACTCTCTCCTACAAATTTCAATTTATATTTTAGTGATGTCAAAAAATGGTCGAAATTTTTTTTATTGAATATTTCAATCATTTAAAAGCAATCAACCATGTTAAAATTTGAGAGTCAAAAAACTATAAGCATTTTGATTAATTTATAGATTTCTAAGCTATATAAACGTATTTGTTACAGATGCACTTCTGTTATTAACTTGTCTTTTAACAGAATGGAAGTAAAAAGATTCGCATATTATCCAAAATATCAAGTAAGTCACATTTTATGTTTACCTCACAATGTAAATTTTTTTTCGACTTCATATTAAGGAATTATTTCAATTAATTTAATCTATTTTTAAATTAAACAAATCTGATAGCTTCAGCGAAATTTTGTAATACACAATAAACTTTCTTATTTTTGAAAATGAATAATAATAATAATAAAAGCCTGTTTTCTTGGTTTTTGACACAATAGTTTTAATTCAAAGTTTTTGATAACTTATTAAAAATTTAATATTACTCATTATTAATTTCCAGTTCTTTCAATAAAATAAAACGATTTTTGTGTTTTAATAAATAATTTTTTTTGGATTATTTTCATTCTTCTAATTTTTGTTAGAAAATACAGAAAATATTTTTTTGTGTATTAAGCACTGGAATCTCTTAGAAAAATCCATAACTTTAAAAATACCCTTAAATCAGTTTTTTCTGAGAAAGAAATGACTTGAGACTACTCATGGGCAATATCTTACAGCTAGCTATATACGTCTACTGGAGGAAAAATGCTTGCTTTTTATCTTCCGCCCAAAATTAACTAACGAATCTGAAACAGAATTATCAATGTGAATATAACTGTAACACTACGGGTGAAAGCCGATATTTACGAATAAAATTATTGCGCATTTTCTTCATTTTATTAATGTTTTTCAATTCCTACTATTAACTCACACTCTCTCTATATTTATTTGTTTGTTTATTTATTTATTTAGGTGGCATTTTCAATCGTTAATAAAATACATTTTAAAGCGCTGAATTGAGCTGAAATTTAATATACATGATTATTTTGGATGACAATACAATAATTTAACTTAATTAATAATTTAATCACTTAATGTTGTAATTCTGTCATATGTATATACATATTTATATTAATTGTAACTATTTAATTAAAAGTAGCTAAAATAAAATTTTTCTTTGTTGATCTAAGTAGAAATTGACTTAAAATTTTTTTCATATTACTTATTTTCTTGTAAGCATTTTCATGCATTTGAAAATTTTTTAAATGTAGACGGGATTTTCTGCCATTCCTACATATTAAAAAATATATATATACAAGAATCTAAACACCAGTCAGGAATTTTTTTCGATAGACATTAGTTCGTTTTTATCTTTTCAGACAGTAGAACTGTTTGGATATATTGGTGGATACTTGGGAGTATCCCTTGGAATTTCTTTACTTGCAGTGTCGGACTTGCTAGAAACGCTTCTTCTGATATTTAGGGGCATTAGAGCAGCTTTTAAGAAACGCAGACTCAAGAAACAAGACATGATACAGAGGATGCACAGCTGTTACCACGCAGATTCAAGAGGCAACTTCAGGTTGAAGATTTATTAATCTTCATCAAAAAGAGTAACAAAAATATTAATTTTAAAATGAGCAATCACAAATGTTTATTTTTAGAACAGGTTTAAATACTCTAGTATTATAAAAATTACTGTTTATCTTTTACTCTTAATAATCTGTAATACTTCGAGTATATGTAATACATCTTATGTATCAATATCTGTGACACTGTACGGCGTAATAAAAAATATTTGATTGTACTTTACTATTGCATTTCTGTATTGATTGATGATATAATAATTAAAGCTATATTATTCATATCAATATTATGTTGAATTTAAGTGTCATTTTTTCATTCAGAGATATCCCATTGAATTTCATTTGACTTTGAATCAGTCCTCTGTACATTAGAAATCGTTACCCTATAGTTTTCTGCTATATTTGCTTTATGAATTTTATCCCAGTGCAAATATAGCAGTTAAAATGTACATAATGTTTATATGAGCAACATTATACTGATTCAATGATTATTTATAACGTTTCACTCTGAAGAAACATGAAGGTTTTTTGCGCCTGTGACTTCTTCATTTTGTCGAGTGAAGAAGATAACATTTGAATTTCCGCTTCACTCTCCACATTTATGCATCATGTCAACATAATCAACAGATTTAACGTTCTTCAACTCAGTATATGGTGGATTATTAGTGGCATTAGGACTCGAGCAAGCATCTTATCAAGTAAATAGGGCTGGGGAAAAAAAACAGACATTTTATTTTCGTAATAGAATCAGTCGAAAATTAGGCAAAATCCTAGGAGAGCCCACATTCTTGGCGAGAAAACGAAAAAGCGCCAAGCCAGAACGAGATAGCGCCAAGCGAAAACGACAATGGCGGTTAGTGAATATAACGGGACAAGGTGGATGCGTACTGAAAATATATGTAAACAATACAGAAATTAATCAAATATATTTAAGACAAAAAATTAAAAAAACAGCATTTACTTTCTTACTGCTGATCTTTTTCGAGTGGAAGGTACAACGTAACAGCAGACCACGAATTTTTTCTTATACTTCTGCAAACATCATGCACATTCACACCTTTTTTTCGACATCTCCATTCAAATCAACATCCTTTCCTTCGTATAATCCCATTCACTCATTGCACATTTAGGACATTCATAATTCAAAGCAATCAATCCTACCTTCATACACTATTCAATCAATTCTTTTTTACCTTTCGCATTCAACAAAGTAAAAAATTTTAAGGTGTACTCACTTACACGCGCAGCTATACTTCCAGCTCTATACCCAACGACAAAATAACGAAAATTGAAATACCAACCTACAAAATGGCAATATACCCAAATTCCAGAAATAGTTAGGCTTACTATATCTAGTGTATCAAAGTAGGGTTACCAAGGTAGCACAATTATCGCCAACCAAAATAATTCACGCCTAGTATGTGGGCTCTGATAGGATCCAACCGAAAATATATTACATATCGTATAGGATAATTTGGAAATCATAGTCTAAAAAAATAGGGGAGGAGGAGGGACCTTTTATGCTTTAGTTTAAGCTTTTATCGGAAACCCTTATGACACATGAAGTATAAATGATCATATGATTAAAATAAAATCTGAAAATATAGAGTTAATGAAGAGAAACGATTATTTAGACTGAAAACCAAGAAACTGCGCTTTTGAAACGAGTGTCATACACTAGTTAAATATTTCGAAGAACTATTCAAGTCCTTTCTCTGTCAATCTGATGAAAAAAGTTCCTGTGTCTATGAGTGGTAGACCTTCATGCAAACTTAAGCGCAAAGAGGTTTTTTTTTCCTATTTAGAGGAAGAATTAGTGGCGGATCATTTGATAAGACACATTTTAAACAAAGACAGATTCATTCAAAACACATCTACAAGTGGTTTGTTTTTCTACTAAAAGTTTTAGGTAACTTTTCAATTAACTTAAAAATTGGTATTAATTTCTTTGAATATCTTAGAGTTATAACAATTATAACTTCTAGAATTAATGTAAATTTTACAGAACTCAAAAAAAAAAAAAAATCCTTGGTGTGTGTGTGTGTATCTGGTTTCTTTCTTGTTTTACATTAATATTCAGAGAAAGTTATTCATATCATTATGAATCTCGATTATTATTATTTTAACACCCTCACCTTCACTAATAGTATGATGGTTCGTTGTAAGGTCTTCATAGAACGCACGGTTAACTCGCCATATTAGGCAGTTTATTCCCGAGACCTTTAGAACCTTTTTGAAATAGCCTGGATATTAAAGTACTTCTTTCCATATTGTTTTGTTGCTGCATACTTTCTCCCAAAGTTATATGCAGAGGTAGTTAAAATTGTGGACATTTATGGAAATTTTTATGTTTTTTAAATTTGTATGCTTATACAAAATGTTACGTGTCACAAAATGCAAAGCCACACACTTCATTTTAAAGAGAATTTAATACTAAATTCAAATATTTACAATACAAAAACATTCAGCTGCAATAATTATCGATATACATTATATACGGATGATATCAGTGAGTTATCAGTACTTAATAGGGTAGCCTTTTTTTTAGTACAGCTTCACATCGATGTTTCATTGAGCTGATGGTAGTTTTAAGCTTTTGTTATTATATGATGCCAGGAAACAATTATAATCTCAATTAATTCTCTTTTATTTGATGTGTGCCTCCTTCGTACTAGAGCTTTCAATCGGTGTCACAAGTTTTCAACTGAATTTAGGTAAGGACTGTTTCCTGGCGAGAACGGCAATAATACTGGGTGGTTGTAGTTAAAGTTGCGCTAGATTCAGAGGCCTGTAGAACCTGTCCTGCTTATCGGATTTTGATGAAACGGAATATATGCTGTATGGACCATGGGGAAAAAATTTCTGCAATAATAATAATAATAATAAATAGTTCAAATTTTGACCACCAGGTAGCTTTTATCGAATATTCCTTATGCAAATCCGTAAAACTTGCAGTTATAGCCAAATAATTATTAAGCGTGCGTTTGTCTTCGTTAATCATGCTCTTCCGAAAAAAAAAAGAAAAAAGATTGAGCTTTATTGGTAAAATTGTTTTATCAGAACGGCAGCAACCACTTAGAGGCTCTACGGGAATATCGGTGTTTAAAGGATGCGCGAAAAGGCCCCATATCGAGGATTGGTTTGAGGAAGAGGATCATGAAATTTGAAGAGAATGGAAATTTGTGTGAGCTGCCCGGAAGAGGATGGAAACCGGTTGGAATTGACACTGTCGAAGAAGTCGCTACTGCTGTGGTTGAAAGAGCCTACAATTCCATTTATTCTTCAGCAAGTGGTTGATTAGTGTCAAGCGATTCGAGATTCCGTGGTCGACAATACGAAAAATTCTGCGATATATTGTGAAATGATAAGATCCACGTGATGCAAACGCTGAAACCTCAAGATCACAAAACACGCCTTGAATTTATTTGCCGATTTTTGGCGAGAATGGAAGTTGATGACGCGTGGTCTTGGAAAATTTTATGGTCAGACGAGGCACACTTTTATTTAGTTGGAGCTGTGAATAGTCAAAATTGCTGCATATGGGGTACTTCACCTCCTAATGCCCTGCATAAGCAACAATCACTGCATTTTGATTACGTGACTGCTTGGTGTGGATTTACTGCTGAGTTTAACCTCGGACCTTTTTTCTTTGAAACTCTCACTTCACAAGGTCGTAAAAGATGCTCTGTAATGAGTGTACGGTACAGTGAACTCATTCAAGAAAGGAACGGCAATTTTTGCAAATCAGTATCCTTATGCAAGATGGAGCAACTCTTCACATTGGGTGCCAAGTCAAAGCACTGCTTAGTGATAACTTTGGTGATAACCCTGTAATATCCAGACATTTTTCGGAAGCATGGCCTTTTTACTTACCCGACTTAAATCCCTATGTTTTATGGTTGTGGGGATTTCTAAAAGACCGGTTTATAAAGGAGGAATTAGGACATTACATGATTTGAATCCTAACATTATACGCCATGTGGCTGAAATCCCTCGTGAGTTGCTTTGTCTTCCATCGAAATCGCTATAATGAACTTTCAATAAGTAACTGATGCCAATGAAACATATCCTGTAAATGAATAATTTTAACGATTCTAACATGTTTTTTGTCCTTCTTTGGGAAACACATTTCCTCCTAGTGGTTAAAATTTGAACAATTTTTTTTTATTACAGAAACCTTTTTCTTATGGTCCATATAACATCTCTTCCAAATTTCATCAAAATCCTATAAACAAAACAGGCTCCACAGGCCTCTGAATAGTGTAACTTTAATTATAACCACCCGGTATTTAGTCCAGAAGCAATGAAATTAAATAAAAGAGCAGATTGTACACCTAGGAAGATACACAAAAAAGATACACACAAAATACAGATTGGTGTGATACGAAAAAGTGGTCTTCCTTATGCTGAAAATTTTAAGACAGGGGATGGTTCAGTGACTACATTTAGAGCGTGAAAGTTTTACTCACGCAATCTGGAAACAAATTCGATAAAATATTCTATAGCAGGAAAAGGACGAAATACCTACACCACATCATCTGATGACTGAATAATAAAAAAAACTATGTCTCCAAAATTGAAGAAAATCATGAATAGCCATCAGAAGTGACCTGAGTGATGCTGGTGGTGCTGTAACGTCGTGAGTAGATAACAAACACCAAAAAATCGTCACAGCCACATTTTAAATTTAAAACAGTATTTGCTTCATAGGTTACTAAATATGAAGTAATAAAGTCCAATAAATATGCCAAGCCGGTGCAGTCCGTCTATCTCAAGGGAGTTCAATCCTTTTTCCCGAAAGCACTCGCTCATCTCTCAACGCCACCGGCGTTCATCCTTTTTCTTTCTATTCGTTCCTCTCCAATCCCTTTTCTTTCAGGGATCCTCTCCAGTTTTCTCCATCCAGGGATCTCTATCGTCTCCTAAAAAAACCCTTTTAAACACCAGGGGCGGGTCCATAACATGCCCCTCGTCTCTTCTCATTGGCAGGCCCAAAAAAGTCTGCCCTCGTCCCCGGGCCACATTCGTTTCCTATTTGTGCGGCAAACACAAACACATTCCTG
>BMAV01015728.1:458509-477426 GCA_019973955.1 Trichonephila inaurata madagascariensis | reverse complement strand
ATTCTCTCGACACCTGCCATGGCGACCTTGTTCTTTTCAGGCAGGCTTCACCTATTGTCAATTGGGTCCCGGCTCTCTTTGACCATTATAATCTCCTAAATCGGGTTTTCGGCGTTTGTCCGAGGACAGACAATAAACAATGACCTCACGGCCACGGGCTCTTGTCACTCTACGTGCATTTGTCACTCACACCTGTTCGGAGCCATAAAACTTAGAATGAATGGAGGATGAGGTTCACCCCAATCGAAAACGTCACACTATCAGTTCAAGAACAATCAACACAGAAGATTAACATATGTTAGATTAAAAGGTGGAATCTCACGAAAAAGCATCTAAATTTACAGCCGGAGAAAAAAAGATAAAAAAGAAAGACTACTGTGGACAAGGGAACACATTAATTGGTCTGATGATCAGTGGTCACAAGTTGTTTGGAACGATGAAACTAAAAAATCAGTATTCGGTAGTAATGGGCAAGAAAATGTAAGATGCAGCATAGGAGAAAAACCACATCCTTGTAATACGTTTGGGTTCCTTACTAATCCTTTAGGGAAAAATTCTTGACCCCGGTTGCCTAGTGGTCAAGGTAACGGATTCGTGGTTGGCGTGTCATGAGTTCGAGCTTAGTACCACTGAAGACTCACCGTGTAGGGAAGCGATGCACGTTAAAACTGTCGAAAGCTCAAACGTCCTCCCGTTGGTATGGGGAAAGGGGAAAATTCTTTAACTGTCGTATGATTATAAAAACCAATTTCTGTCAAGGAAACCGTGATTTATGCTCAAGTTACTATTTAAAGTTAACTGACATTGGCAGTGGAGAGAGGCTGTCGATGCTGATTGATGCTGAAGTTAAAGTGTGTGTTAGATCTATAATAATTAAAGTTACGAGAGAATATGCTTAGGCAGATCATTATTGCTGCGGATTTATGTAACAAAGATAAGTACTTTGATAAGTACTTTTGACCCCTTTCGCTTAAGGTAGATTTTGAAAGTAATTTGCTAGTCGGAAATAAAGTGTTTCATTTTACTAAAATGTCTCATCATTCGGTGGACGTACGTACCCCAGCAGACGAACGCTCGTGATATCTTGACTGCATTCTGGCAACTGTGAAGAACCCACTTAGTTTTATGATTTGTTCATGCATGTCAACAGATGGTCTTAATTTTTGGTTTAAATTTTAAGTCTGTAGATCTAATAGCTGATAAAAGGGAATTTTATTTATTTATAATTCCCCGTAAATCTCTTATCAGTCGTTTTTTGAAAACACCTTCCTAAACTGATCTCTGCTTAGCAAAAGTAACACATTGTTACAAATTTTGTGTGATGAACACTTAAAATACCGTAAATAATTTATATCTGGAAGTGTAATACATTAATATTACTTTCTGATGTATTTATTTTTTGTTAAAATCTTGCCACTACCTATCCCTTCGAAATCTAGTTTTATTATAAAATAAAAAAAATAATGATTACATTTATCAATGAAGTGAATTAAAAGTGAGCACGCACTGAGGCATGGCGTAGACAAAACAAAAGGGAAAGTTTTGCTTCACACAAAAAAAGATAGATTTATGCCATTGCGGGATTTTTTTTGCAGATGGCAGAATTTTTCCTACTTTCTTGACAATTATCGTTATATTTTGGAAACTTCACACAATATCTTTATAAATTATAGCCTATGTGTTATTCTGATGTATAAGTTATATTATTGTAAAGTTTCATAAAAACCAATCAGTTGTTTTTCCGTGAAAGAGTACCAAACATACATACAAAGTTTCACGTTTATAATATTAGTAAAGATTTATAAAACTTGTTTATGTTAATTATTTATGTGATTCGAAATAGTTTGAAGCCACAACGTTTGGGCTGTAATACTGTAATTTTGAGCAAGTTAGTAAAATTCTCTGTTTCTCCAAGCCGATTATTTAGAATATTTATTAATGATAGAACACTTTTATTTCTCATTTGATATAGAAAGACAGAAAAATAATTTGGCAAAGCAATCATGCCTTGGAACCGTATTATGATTTCATGAAAGAAAAACATTGAAATAAAATGACTGCAAAAGGCTGCAAATATATTAGGCTTAAAAACCATATCTTCCCATTCTATCTCCATGAAATTCAAAAGAAAGCAGTTTATTTCTCGGACAGATCATGAATTCACTTCAATTGAAAATAAATGTCAATAGTGGTATTGAGTTTGTTTAAAAAATGAACTGTTTAAATAAATGAATCGGAAAAACATATAAAGCAAAAGTTTTATTTTCTGGAATAAATGTTTCGAAGATGAATGAACAGAGATTTGCTGTCACAGAGCATAAAAGAAGAACGTACAAATGGGGATATCGAACTTCTTGTATTTTTGACACTGAATGGTTTTGTGACAGAATGAAACATTTATCGATTTCATGTCATGTTACCCTACAAAACGTTTTTTACACCAATGGTATTGATTTTTTTTGTGGTCGGATGTTTCGTAGTATAAAAATAACTTGTCTGCCGACAATGATATATTTTTTTGTACATTAGTCATTTATGGTGTTCTGTTAAATGATCTGAATGTGGCTACAAAAAAAATAAATAAAAAAAAAAAATAAATAAAAATGGCATTTTCAAAAAAAGGGGGCGTTATAGTATCCTGATATCTTATTTTTCTTGTTGGATTTTATGTCAAAGATTTGAAAAAGTTCTTTTTTTGGACAATTCTCATTACATTTGGAAATATTCTATCATATTTTAAATTCATAAAATTTAAAACCAAAGAAAATAATATTGGATAAAAAGTTTGTATGTGAAAAATAAGCCCAAGTAAGTGGTTTAAATTATTGTAGGTGTATTACTTCTTTACAAATTCACGATAATTTTGGTCCCTTAGTCATTGTTCTTTTAAATTTATAAATTTATTTGTTCCTGTATGTATTTATAGAGCATAAAAATCTCTTATGAAATATGGATTCCAGAAATCAAATTTGAATAAGTATACTTAGAATGTGTTAATATAATTAAAAAATGCTTTATTCTTACATTACAATTATTGAATTATTTAAACATTGATTAACTTTTTCAAGACTAAGGGAAATACCCCCCCCCTCCGTTTTAAAATTGATGATTGTTGTATTTAATTATAACTATATTTGCAATTTTAATATGGAATGTCAAAATCGAAAGAAATCAAACGAAATTACGTAAACGGGGACATTCATGGAAAAAAAATTGTGAAATAAATTGACGCCAATGATAAAACATTCTCTCATGGGCGGATTCCAAATATGATTTATTTCAGTTTATTGTGTCATTTATTAATATATTAATGTGCTTTTTCAAGTCTTATGTAAATAGGAAATATAATTTTATATAATAATGAAGCATTATTGAACAAATGAAAACAAATGCCTAATAAAACTGTGAATTGATCCAAATTAAATTGACATATTGATTCAAAACATACCGCATACTTTTATGTATTTTTCTAATGATTTTTTTTTATTTTACGTCTAAACAAACTAAAATAAACAGTTACATATTTATATTTTCCCTTAGGAACTTTATAGACTTTTTAGAGTTAACTCTCTATCAGATATTAAATAATGCATAATGTGTTTCAAATATTTTATTATGTTAATTAAAATTACATAATATGATTTCTTTAAAAATATTTGTAAAGATAGAAGTAAATATGCATCACAAATAAATTAATTTATTACCGTATTCTAATGGCTTAATACTTACGTTTATTCTTAAAGGCTTAATATTTATGGTTATTCTTAATGGCTTATACTTATGGTTATACTTATTTAGTTATTTCTCGAAATTCCGGGAAGGAATTCAGTTACAAATTAAGAACTATTTATGAAAATTTGTATTTTCAATATTCTTTTTGAACAATCTTAGAAATAAATAAGCAGGTTGGGTTCATAAAAGCATAGTTCAAGTTTACAATTGTTCGCATATATTTTTTTATTTTGTGAAGAAGGGCGATCAAATAACATCAGAATACATTTTTTAAAATAGAAATTTCTATATGTCTTTATCATTCGACTAAAAATATTAAACAATCTTACAATACTATTAATTAAATGAATTTAAAAATTTATCGCACTATACATATATATATATATATATATAGGCTTATTCTCTACAAACAAGAGATAACATCCAACAATCACATTCGAAAAACACATAGAGAGTAGGAAAATCCCACAATAAAGGACATACGAGTAACCGAGATTAAAAATTATAAAATGGATGCACCAGTATTATAAACATTGCTGACTTAGGACAGCTAATATATAAAATAATTTATATAAAAGTGGGGTTGAACATGTTTTTGGCCAGCCAACCTTCCCCTTTTATGTAAATAATACTGAACAAAAACCTATAGAAAGTAATGGATAGGAATATCTAAATTCATTACAAGATAGAGGTAACTTACCTTTCATTTATATATATATAAATGAATTGAGTATTTTACTACCTATTTAAGTACTTGAATCAAACATTAATCAAATACACCTGTAAAAAAAGTTGCTTTTCATTATTAGATGTAAATAATGTTAATTGGACTTATTTTACCAGTTATGAAATTCTGGACTCGCTTCAAGAAAATTTTAAAGAATTCAGTGATCACGGGCGTTCCTCAAATCATTGCAACTCGAAGTAATTTCAGAAAGAAATTGAAGCTGCTTGTCTTCATTGGATGTGTCATTGGCTTTTTCTGGCAAACGTTTGGATTCCTTAGAGTTTACTGGACGTATCCGACGGTGGTAGATGTTCAGTATTACTTTCCTGATGATTTTGATTTGCCAGCTCTGTCCGTGTGCAGTTCGAATGGGTAAGTTGTTTATATTAAGGTGACCAATCGTCCTCCTTTAGGGAGGACAGTCATCCTTTTATAGATTCTGTCCTTCCTCAAAAAGTGTCCTCCTTTTCAATATTTTAAAACTGATCTGTTAATCTCTGTATTCAGAGATGAACTAAACATGTTTCCAACATGTCGAAGAATGGTCTGAAACAAATATCACAAGAAATAACAGTTTTTAATGGTATTTTTTTAACTTGGTCTCGAGTAAAGTGGGCAGATATAGAAAATTACATTCGAGTTTTTATCGAAAGAAATGCCTGATATTAAAATCGATGACAATTGCATGTTTGAAGTAGAAAGAACACTGAATGCACATTTAAATTCAAATAAATTAGAACAACTGGAAAATCAACATACTGAGAAATTGGTGAAATATGGGTGAAATTACTTAAGCCATTTAAAAAAATGAACACATTTCATGTGAAAATGTAATTATTCTTTTTGAATATGTGTTGTGCTGCCCTGTAACTAATGCACCAGTTGAAAGAGTTTTTTTTAATTTTGTAATGATTTTTGTGAAGTGACTAGTAAAAAATCAAAATTGAATGTTAATATTTTAGCTACAGTGCTTACTGTAAAATTCAGTATTCAGTATATTTTTTGCCCGAACTTTCCGATATAGTAAAAAAAGATATGTAAACAAACAAAAAAAAAATCATTCAATGGAAAAAATACTTTTTGAAGATAATATTTAAAAAGAATGTAAGCGTAATTAGCGTATTTTTGTTTGAATTAATAGAACGTTTCATATATTTAATTTGTAATTTTTTCTTGAATTTTTCGCCCTCCTTTTCATTGTAAAAAATGGTCTCCTTATTTATTTGCTCTCCCCCATTATTTAAAATTCCAAAGTAAAATAAAAATGCATGTAGTCCAATTCAAAAATATTACTTTTTTACTTTATACAGTTGGAAAAATTTTTAAAGACACCCCAAAAAGCAAACTTTTCCAAAGAATGTTTTATTGAAAAAATACTGTTTGCAGTTATACATCATTACCAATAAGAATTAAACTTCAATTTAGTAATTTAAATTTTTTTGCATTAAAGGTTTTATCTACACTCTCTTACAGTTCTTCAATTTAATTATATTCATTTTTCCTCAAAAAAGAATTTTTTTTTTTTAATTTAAAATGTCTTTTGTGTTCATGTTTTGTTTACTTGAAAGTTGGA
Organism: Trichonephila inaurata madagascariensis; assembly: GCA_019973955.1. Taxonomy (NCBI): domain Eukaryota; kingdom Metazoa; phylum Arthropoda; class Arachnida; order Araneae; family Nephilidae; genus Trichonephila; species Trichonephila inaurata. The sequence continues at coordinate 471,394 of BMAV01015728.1, read as the reverse complement.
ATTTTTTCTAATTGTACCTTTGTAATGTATGATAAAAAACACAATATAAATTCAGATTATTTAATTTATTAAAAATTTGGCTGTTAAAAAGATTTGAAATGTCTCTTACCCGATAAATATTTTATATTGGAAGTTAATTTTCTTTTTTTACTTTTCAGTCAATGATTAAAATTCCTTAATTTGTATTTAAACATGAGAAGAAATTTTTCTAATACATTATTTTACATTTCGAAGTATAAAGAATAATTTAAATACACACGAACTTTTGAAAATCCAGGAAACAACCAGCCTTTAGTCTAATTTAACCCTTTACTTACCATGTAACCACTAATGAATACATGCTATGTATAAGGCAAAATCTCATTGTAACCTCATGATGTGGCTTATTTAGGTGTACAACCAGTGTAACCAGCATAGGAAAAAATTATAGGGAAGATTTCCTTTTTTTGGGATTGTATAAAATTATAAAAGTTACGTTACAAAATGCCTAATTTACAAAAATTTGAAAAAATAAGAAAATTAGAATTAAAATTACAACTCTGTGAAATTGCTCGAAAAGTACTTCGGAACAAAACATAAATGTATTGCTATTTTTGTTCCCTTTCTTCATCCCCAGAACCTGGGATTTGTGCTCACGCTAGGAAGCGCAGTTTAGTACGTAAGGGGTTAAAGGCAACTGAGCATAAAGCATTAAAAAAGTTCTTTGATGATTTTTACATGATTGTAACATCAATCACGATTTACAAATACGAAATAATATTTTTTTGCTCAAGTTCATTGTTTGATAAAAAAATGATTTTTTTTTTGTGAAAATATTAAATAAATGCGTTTAAACAGGGAATGGTTCTTTTTTACACATAATGTGCGTTAGAGTAATTGATCACCTATACTGCTAATTAAGGTTCTCTACAGAATCAACCCTCACACATGAGGAACCTTTGTTCAAATCCGTTTAAGGTTTCCCACTACGTTCGGAACCGTGATTTTTCAAAAGCGTATAAATGGATAATATTTATGATATTTAGTGTCACTTAAATTAGAAAACGGATATAAAGTTGTTTTAAGAATATTATTACAATAGAAAATTATTTAAGTACAATATTTTGACAAAAAATGAACATGGAATGACCCATTTTCAAAACATTCTCCTTTTATGAAAAATTCTTCTATTATAATAATATTTTGCTTGTATATAGCTCAGACCTCTGTACAGAGCAGTGTTGCCAGATCGTGCGATTTTTCGCGAATTTTGCTACTTTTTAAAACTTTCCACTACTTTTTTTTAATCCTATTGCTACTTCGCGAATTTTATGCTACTTCCATTGAAGATCCCGCTACTTTTTGCTACTTTAAACCATATATAAAAGTATTGGAACAAGTTTCGACAAAAATGATTATTTTTCGGAAAAATCGCAAAAAAAAAAAAAAAAAAAAAAACGTGACGTTAGTCCCTAAAAAAAACATGAAATTGCAGTATGTTTCACCACTCTGAAACTCTGTAATCCTCCCCCTCTCCCACCACTCTTTTTCACTGCAAGTGGTAGAAAAAAGGAATGGTGAGATTCGTTCAAATCCCGAAAGCACAGCATGAAAATGAAACATGTAATATTCATAAAAAATAGGCTTAGGGAGAATTTCTACATAAATATTAAACTGGAAAAATTAATTGTGAAAGGACAAATTCTTATAGAACCAAGGAAAATTGTATAATTATCATCCACGGTAATGCTTTGAATTAAAGAATAAAAATTTATTTTTTAATTAATTTACGTTTCTGCATTGGGCTTATAAAAAATTGCATACAACGACAAAAGTAAGCACTTGTCATCCAGTAAGATTATGTGATAAAAATCTGATTAAATCCCCTTTTGAAAGGTTTTGACCTAAATTCAGTGGCGTTACGTACACCCTCGCATTGCGGGGAGGCCTATGGATTTTAGGGGGCCCAAAGCTTGACTAACGCGAATTACGTATTAGAGCTTGGGGTCCAAAAGCTGATCTTGCAAAAAGCCCTAATATTCTCCGTTACGCCACTGCCTAGATTCCTCTTTTTCCAATTAACTACTTGTCTTACTATTCCTTTACTTAAATTATTGCAAGGATAGAATTAAGTATTGTTTAATTAAAGCTGCCAATTTTAGCAGAATTTGAGTGGATTAATTTGCCTTTCAAAGTTATGTTGATCATTGCAAATTACTGAAAGAATTAAAAGATTATACCCTTACTCTTTTAAGAAGTACGATTTACTCTAAATATGTGAATCTCGAAGTTGACATGAATTTAACAAGCATTTATTAACCTATTGAAATACTTTATGGATGTCTTTTTGAATAAATTAACAAGCAAAATTAAAATAATTTCTACAGAATCTACTAAAGAAATCTATCAAAGATGTCATAATTTTCTCAAGATTTTATGTGAACAACTTTTAAACCGAATCTCTTCAAATTACGGAACTTTAAAAAGGATAAGGGATTTTGTTCTCCTGATATTTTTTAAAATTCAAATTGTCTTTCTTTTTATATGCCCTTAGAAGTAGCAGACCAATCTAAATTATATGTTCTGGAGAATCAATAGAGACAAATTTTTAACATACAGTTGAAAGTTTTTCTATCTGAATCTGAGCTTTTAAATGATGGAAAATTATTTTGGTGTCACATATTTAATATAAAAGACGCAGTTGGAAATCCATTTTTAAGAGATTTAGGTATATTTGTTTAAAATCTTTACAGCCTTCAAATAAGTAATGTCACTGTGGAAACGGCATTCTCCAGAGTAACGTCAAAAAAGATAAAATGGAGGAAAAGGAATCGAATGTGCCTCGAACTGTTCGAGTCAATTCTCAGAAACAAAACGACTTTGGAAGAATGAGGAACTTGCTGCGTTGATTTCATTCCATCACCACAAATACTTCAATATAATTCAGAAATTTACACAAAAGATACAGAAGATCTCGATACTTAGCAGGAAGAATTTGAATGTATTTTAAATGAATTAAATAACAAAGCATTTTGATGTATTTTTTAAAACAGTTGTTCAAAATTTAAAAAAATGTATTTATAAATTGCAAGTGAAATCGATTCGCTACTTTTTGCTTTTTGCTACTTTTTTTCTTTCTTCGTGCTACTTTGCCGCATAAGTTTCTGGCAACTCTGGTACAGAGGCTGAACTAGAATTTGTTAAATATATATAACTTAGATGTGGATTTATCCATATTTTACTACAACAGAGGGGAGAAATTTTAAGAAAAAAACACCGATAATTACTTCAATTGGTGGTAACTCTGAAAACAATGTGAATTTTTCAAAAATCCTAGTTGAACAAAATCCTAGACACAAAATATCAGGAAAACTATTCATTTATGCGCTTTTTTAAAATCACGGTTCCGAACGTAGTTGGATACCTTAAGGATTTCGGAGGTAATTCTAAAGGTCTTCGGATAGAGTAATTCTAAAGGCTATTGATTATCTAAGATCAAACCCATCGTTCCATTTGTTCCAACACCGGATAATCAAGATACTTTTTTTTGTCGTGAGTTCGAGTCCCAGGGCGTGTGAAGACTTACTGTGCAGAGAAGATGGTGCACGTTAAATCTTTTAGTAACATTAATCACGTTAGTAAGTTCAGATGGTGGAGAGAAAACTTAGGCGTCGTTCTCATTGCTTGGTTGAGATTCAAACTGACGAGGTTAGTTGCCAATAGTCTTTACGTTGTAAAAAAATACCTAGTTTATACAAAACCAAATCAAAATTAATCATTAATTCATCACCAATCACATCAACATATGAAATGATACACGAGGCAAAAACCTCTTTCCAATATTTAACAGATGCTCCTTCATTCAGATTAATATGACTATTCAGAAAGATTCCAATTAAAACCGTGATTCAACTTCCTATGTTATGTCCGACAACAATGTGAGATTAGTAGTATATGAGGCTTTGTTCTTTTCATACCAATGCACACGACTTGATTCACTTTCTAAAGTAAACCAGGATTCATCTATGAAAAATGCAGTGGTCCATATTGCTTTTTTGGCTTAAGTAATGCCAACTTGTCTAACGTAAAAGAGCTCTTCTATGTTGTGGATTAAGAGGGACATATACAAAGAGTATTCTTGCCCATGGTTCTTGATTGTGAAGATTTCTGTGCACCCTTACAGATATTGACATTTTGTTCCGGCATAATGATCTGAAATGAGTTGGGACATAACTGTGTTTTTCTACTCATCACAATAGTCAGAAACTCGCCTGAATAATACTTGTACATATGCATTAATTGTTATTGAAATGGTGCAAGAGGATCACAATTTTCTTATGCGTTGTGGTATAAAATAAGCTCAAAAAGGGCATTTAAATCATTGCTAATAACATTGCATTATTAGACGTATTTCAAAATCCCGTGGTCACCCCACGTTTTCATCCACGATCCCCGTTTCTCGTTTACCAACATCTCATATACAGTTTGTTGGGGGTGTAAGAGGGTTCAGTGAAGAACTAGATATGATCTTAAAAATAGCCATCTTTAACACTTTATGAATGTTATGCAACTTTATAGCTTAACTCTGGGAGCAATCTGAAATCCTGACACTTAATTTGACATAAAAGATTATTGAAAATAACTTAGTTTCAGTCAGAGCTTCATAAAGATCCTTCTCGAATGCCAATAGCTCGGTCAGCTCCAATGCTAGTTACTTCCACAATTCTTGGTGGATTCTACGACGAATATTAATTTAAGGAAGTATGACCTCTCAGTCACAGTTCACCTTCTCTTATTCTTAGATTTCACGATTAACGATCAACGATTAACCATTAACCTCACATACCCAACGTCAGGGTTTAAATCGTAGATACATTTGAATAAAATGAAGTCATCTCTACGGAAAATGGTTTTTAAACAAAAATCATCGTTAACTAATAGTTTCCTTCAGAGGATTAGCAGAACACGAATAGTACTGGTTGCAAGTTTTAATTCAAAACTGGTCTTCTAAGTTGTAAAATTAATATAACTTGTAATGAGTAGTACAGAGTAGAATTTACAGTTTATATATTTCAAATCCTTTGAAGTTTTTAGCAAAACATTTGACTTTGAAACTTCATTGTACAGAAGGGGAAAAAATAAGATAATTAAATATGATTATATGTATTTAATTGAATTGATGAGCACTGAATATTTTCTTATGAGATTTTAAATCATTGCGCACTTGGATAAAAAATAAGGATAAGCCCTTATAAGTTCTTCTCTTAAACTGCTTACAATATATATTTTTTATTATTAATTTTTCTTTGTATTTCAGAATAAAATCTAAACTTTTCTGTCAGAGATTTTCAGAACTCTGCTATCCAAATTCTAGTCTTGTAGAGTTCTGCAGATTGAATCCATTCTACTGTGATCCAAATAATAACAACCCGGGAAATATTTCTGTAAGTACATCCAGCATCAGTATATATTTCTCTGTATGTCTTTAAATTATCATTCAACGCTTTTGAAAGCATGCAGTCTCTGTGTTCTAAAATAAAATACATCTTGTTACTGGTCCTTTTTGCAAACAGAATCAATCGGAACTGAATAACTAATTTAGGACGGAAAAATTTGTGTATCAACCTTTTGGAGATAGTAATCAATTCAAATAAAAACAGAGCTTTAAGAAAAGAAATTGTAAAAACTTCCAATTTCTTTTTCTAAAATAATATTTCTCTACATTTTTTTTTTAAAAAATGTAATAATCATGGCTTATGTTTGAGTATTGAAGCACGATATATCAAACAATATATAGCTTTGATATTGTAATTTATGTTCTTTGGTTCCATTTTGTCTTTTAATCTGATATTTTACTTGGCGTGTTTAAGGTATCCGACTACGTTCGGAACCGTGATTTTAAAAAAGCGCATAAATGGATAATTTTCATGATATTTAGTGTCACTTAGATTAGAATACATTTATAGAATTGTTTTAAGGACATTTTGACAAAAAAAAAATTATTTAAATACAATATTTCGGCAAAAAATTAACTTAGAATAAATTTTTTTCCAAACGTTCCTCTTTTGTGAAAAATGCTTCTATTATAATTATATTTTGCCTGTATATAGCTGAAACCTCTGTACAGAGGCTGAACTAGAATTTTTGAAATATATAACTTAGAAGTGGGTTTATCGATATTTTACGACAACAGAGGGGAGCAATTTTAAGAAAAAAACGTCAATAATTATTTAAATGGGTGGTAACTCTGAAAATAATGAGAATTTTTCAAAAATTCTAGTTGAGCCTCAGTAGAGAGGTCTGAGCTATATAAAGGCAAAATATTATTACAATGGAAGCCTTTTTCACAAAAGGAGAACATTTGGAAAAAAAATTATTCTAAGTTAATTTTTTGCCGAAATATTGTATTTAAATAAATTTTTTTTTGTCAAAATGCCCTTAAAACAATTTTATACATGTATTCTAATCTAAATGATAATAAATAAATATCATGACAATTATCCGTTTAAGGGGTTTTTTAAAATCACGGTTCCGAACGTAGTCGGATACCTTAAGGAATAAAATGGGTGGAACTGTTTTTGTTTTTTCGTGAGTTTACATTGTTTTTTTAAATCTTTAATGTGAATGTGAATTCTAAAAGAGGAGTTTTTTTTTTTTTAAATCACACATTTTTTATTGTTTTGCTCTTTAAGATTTCAACACCTCATTTAAGTTTTCAAGAAAACAATTCCAGAATCTTTTTTATGTTTATTTCCTTTAGTATCCAACTGTAACTTCTCGGCAGCTGCCTCCTTTAGCAAGGACAGAATATCAAGATATGGGAGTGCAACGGGATGATTTGGTGACCAATTGTTTCATCTATGAATCACCCAGAATTATTGATTGTACGTAAGTATGCTAATCATTATTCCTTTTATTTTAACTGCAGTTGACCTTTATCTAACTCCTGGTATATACGTCATTCTTTTTAAATAACTGAAGAGAGGCTCCACTGATGAGGTGCTGGTAAGACCGGATTACTAATGGGAAGGCAGCGTTAGGAATACGTGATGCTCATTATACTGGAGCTTTGAACGTTCTGATACTAGGTTTGAGAGAGAGTCTGAGAGTGTTGGAGCGACACGTAAAAACGACACGGGACGCATAATCACTTCTGTTTGGACATAGCCGGGATTACAATTCGGCTATTGGTCGTTGTCACCCCTCGTGCGGTGAGCTTTGAAGCCGGAGCTTGGCTTGGGAAATGCGCAGGTCACATCTTATCGACTGGATAAAGGGAGATCAAAGGTTGACTTGAAGTAGAACTTTGGTGTCGGTATGGTCTTGTCTTGAGTACTTTCCCAAGCGTAACTATGTAGCCGTTGGAAAGTCTTTAGTTCCCTAAGAGGAAATCGGTTCTTTGGTGGAGACCGCCGCATAACTATACAAAACTTTACAAATAAACCACGAAATCTTTTATTGACATAAACTAGTACTAAATTTCGCTAAGCGAATACTACTTGTTCAATTTCACTTCGATAGATCCTCATAACAAGATTTACGTGGTTGAATTATAATTAATAAATGAAGGGAGAAATAAATATGTGTTGTGTGACATGTTTTAATGTTTCAGAGGGGGGGGGGTTGAAGAATTTTTTTCTTTTGAAATCAATAATGAAATTCAGATTCTAATTGCTTCTTAGTTTTGCAGCTTTTGATCATCCATACCCACTGATTTGAAAATTTATCACTCAAATATAACTTTATTTATGATAGATTACAATTTCTGAGATAAATCATTTGATCAAATATGTATGTAGCCAGTCTCATTTCAGCTTTTTAAAAAATATTATAAGCAGCATGGGTATATAATTAAAATGCGCTTCTTGCTTACTTTTTCAGTCACGATTACGAAATAGTGAATGTTTTCGATACCAAGGGCTTACCAAACAACTGCTATGCTTACAACAGTTTATGGGGACAAATTAGAGGAGCAAGACCTATCAAAACGAAAACCCGTGAGTATTATGTATTTGACTAACAATTAATAAATTATGGATTTATTAGAAAAAACTATGATGTCGATTGGATTAATGAGTAGGTTTTTAAAGCTAAAAATAATTTATGTTTTAAATATAAATAATTTTACTGGCAAGAACTCTCAGATAAAAATAAACTATAAAGTTAAAAATTGAAACATCTTGGCTGGGATAGTTGTTTCTGCATTGAGACACAGGAATAAAAATATGTTTGGAAGTTCTTTGTTTTTGAAGAAATGGAAATTTTTAGTTTGTGTAAAATTTTATTTAAATATAAAAAGTACTAATTGGAGCACTAGAGTCATAATCGAGATCGCTACTGGAGCCTTTCTTTTGCACAAGTGTATAAATATAAAAGAATCTTTGACACCTTAGTTATTTTGTTTCATTTACAACTTGGCTTTTCTCTCTTTAGAGTTTGCCGACCTCTGCTCAAGGAGACTACTCTAAAATAGATTTATGTAAGATTGTTGCGTATTTGTGTGTGTGTGAGATTAGAGTAGTTCATTTGAATAAAGATTGGATATTTTTTAACACACACATCTTCCTTGTTTGTGTGTGTGTGACAGCTTTTATTTTAAAATTCTGATGTAAATAAGTATAAATAGGGCTTTACGATAATAAACAAGATGGCTTTTAAATCCTTTTTTTTTTGTAATTATAAAAGCCAAATAACAATTTTTTTCAACCAAAACAGAAAATGGGCATTATTTCATATTAATTTATTCATAATATTTAATGGTAAATTTTACTTCATATATTTTTTGAAAATTGTAATTCTAAAAATAGTTATACAATTTGCGAGACATTCTAAATATTCACATACTTTAAGGCTTATTTCATAACTTCATGAACTTGATTTAATTACTTTAATTTTATGAATGCATATAAAAAAAAGTGTGTGTGTACTTATGTACGCACGTAAGAAGTTATACTTCTTTGGCGTAACAAAATAAAAATCTTTCTAAACATTTTATCCTTCGCGTTATCCAACGTTTGTAGAAAAAACGACACTAATAATAGAAAAAAGGGTATTTAATGCATTGAAAGTTTTTATAACGCATTATCTAGTTAAATAAAGTTTATTTAATTATCATTATAAAATTACTTCTACATAATTAAAAAAATGGACAAGTTTTAGCATGCACCGTATATTGATATTTATTATTGATAATTTTATATTCAAGTTGCTTCGAAGAACGAATTAATAAGCAATAAATCTTTATCGCCATAAGCCATTTTGATTATTTAATAACTCGTTCTCAGATACAACTACAAGAAAATGCTTTTAATGAAAAAAAAGATTAAAATTAATTTTAAAGATTAAAATTACAATTTTTATAAAAAAAATCAAAACAAATCACATTCACATATAGAAGATCTAATTCTTTTTTTCCTTTTCATATCTATAAGTCACTTAATTAAGTGTACAAAAAGAAATAATGAAACACGAAATGTTCTTAGCACTAAATAAATTTATTTTATATTGTTTTTAATTAAAAAATTTCATTTAACTGTTTCTAAAGGAAGAAAAAGCTGGTAACATTTTGTTATAAGGAAATATTTTACAGAAGTGTAATTTTAATTATCAAAACATCTATCTTGTTGGAAACAGTTGAAAAATACGGTGCAATATTAATGATAATAAAAGTTATCAATTACATTGCAATATTGCGTATTAGAAAAAAAAGCAGCTAGAAATTTAAAAAAATTAATTTGTAAGAAGAATATTGTTAAACAGATAAGTTATTTCCAATTAAAGATAAATTAAATTAAAAATATTTGTCCAATTTTAACGTGTGGATTATTAAGGTTAATTAATCTTATCAGCATTGTATTATTGTTCTTTTACACTAGATGGAGCTATGTGTATAAAACCTAAAATGTAGGGTGTCGGTTTTTTTGTGATGGTGTGCGCGCGCATCGTAAAAATTTACTCTCATCATTTTTCCCTAACGCTCCAATTGCCTTGTCACGAGTTCGAGCCCAGTACCACTAAAGACCCGCCGTGTAGGGCAGCGATGCACGTTAAATCTGTCGAGAGCTGAAACATCCTCCCGTTGGTGTGGTGTGGTAGTTAGGAGAGGGGGTGCCAGCTTAGGTGTCGTCCACGTCACTTGACCATGGTTCAAAATTACGTGGTCCGTCGCCAAAAGCCCTCGTGTAGTTGAACAGTGCGACGTTAATATTCAATCAATCAATCAATCAACCTAACGCTCCAAAAGCCGTATAACTTCAAAAACAATATTTAACATTTAAGAAAGTTATAAAAATCGTAGCCTTATCTTTTGCTTTGAGTGGGTGTGTGAAGTAAATTATATAAAAAAAGTATTCACGGAAACAATTTTGGATGTATTCAAGACATAATTAACCTATTTTCACATTGTAAAACATCAAAAATTTGTTATTTAGCTGTAAATTTGTATCTCGTTTCAATGAAAAAAGGGCGAAATATAGAAAAACCTGTCACCAACAAAAGCTTGGTGAAAAAAGAGAATTTTAGATGTAATGAAACTATTCTCAGTTACTCTTTCAAATATATGAAGCAGAAATATATATATATGTATATGTTCTCTCTCTCTCTCTCTCTATATATATATATTAAATAAAGAAAAAAGATTGTGAAAAGAGCATGAAGTAGTTCACCGAAATTAATTATTTTACTTCCTTTCATTAACAGTTATCGTATTTGAATTGAAATCGGAACGAACCCAGACAAATCAGTTTTATACAGGGACTCCTTTTGCTTTACAAATAGCTCTACACAGTCCTTATAGTCTTGTGAATCCATTCATGAATGGATTCTCTTTAAAGCCTTGCTCTAATTATCATGTGTTTCCTTCAAAGGTAAGACAGAATTTATCAGCGTATTATAAAATTTATCCTTATTTTCTTGCTTAGAAAATTCTATTAATACATACTATATTGTCAAATAAGGCAAAGTTGTCAAATGAAAATAAAAATTTATTGTGTATTTTCTTACCTGTAGAATTTCAATGAAGAGTATGACCAAGATTTACTTAATAATTAATTGAATTTATTTTTTTAAATGAGGTGTAACATTACTCGAAGTTAAATACTTATTATGTTGCTTCATTTTTTTAAACCACCGTTTCAGTAAATCCTGGATACATGCTTATTCAATAATTAAACAATTGTAATCATAGTGATTAAGTAGTAAGTATACAATATACACTAAGAAGATAAATAGTTAATATATTTAATTATACTTCTTACCTCTTTCTTTGTTAAAGTAGGGGAGATAAACATATACAGGGGGGGATTAGCTACCAGGCCGACAAGCTGATAGGGTGTGTCAAAATTATATAGGAATGCAGGGTCGTAAATTCCACAGTTACGAGCTATGGTGCAAAGTAGAAAAAAAAGAAACAGAAATAGTGACACGTTGATGGGACAAAAAACATTTTATCGAAAGGTTGTAATAAAACAGGTGCTCGAAGTTATGGCTAGAAGTTGTCTGGTGGGACTGCAAAGATGCTGTGTGGAATTCCTTATGTTTTGGAACATTCCTGGCATGTCACGTTTTCTCTCAACAGCTAAAGATATTCGGGTGTTTCCATCAATTGTGACGTCTTCGTCCCCTCTTTTCACTCTTAAATTTTATGGCTCCGAACAGATGTTAAGTGACAAGTGCACGTGGCCATGGGGTCATTGTTTATTGTCCGACCTCGGGCAAACGCGGACAGCCAGTCTGGCAGACATAATGGCCAAAGAGAGCCGAAACCCTATTGACAATAGACGAAGCCTGTATGAGAAGAACCCGGTCGTCACGGTTATGGAACCAATGTGAAGGGATGAATAAAGTGCCAGATGTTTCCCGAGACTACTGGGGCCTTTACATTCCAGACTGACCGGGTATGTATTTGTGTTTGGCGCACAAATAGGACACAAATGTGGCAGAGGGCAGACTTTGTGGCTTGCCAATGAGAAGAGACGAGGGGCGTGTTATGGACCTGTCCTGGTGTTTAAAAGGGTTTTTTTTAGGAAACTTCCACTTCCATTCACCAATCAGGACTCTCACAGTTTATAAAGGCTTCACAACGACAAGAGCCCAATACATTCAGTATGGGACGGAGGAATGCTTCGCGTTCCAGTTCCCAATGATGTTCAGCTTAGGTAACTTGAAGAAGAGACCTGGTTGGAGAGAGCTCGAGAGGAGCCCTGAAAAAAAAAAGAGATTGGAGAGAAATGGAAAGAAATGAGAAACGATAAACGTCGGTGGCGTTGAGAGATGAGCGAGTGCCCGTCGGGAAAAAAGATTGAGCTTCCGCGACTGAGACTGACTGCACCGGCTTGGCATATAACTTGGACTTTATTACTTCATATATAGTAACCTGTGAAGCAAATAAATACTTTTATTTTAAAATTAAGCTGTGACAATCTTTCATTTGTTACCTACTCACGACGTTACAAACTGAAGAAACAAGCGTCTCATACACCAAACGCTTTATGTGAACTTAGAAGAAGTTCATGCACTTTCGAACACCTGTTGTAGTACAATCTCCCGATAAAATGTTTTTTGTCTCATTAATGTATTGATGTTTTTGTTCTTTTTTTCTGCTACTTTGCACTATGGTGCGCAACTACGGCATTTGCAAACCTTACATTCCTATGGGATTCCGAGTCGACTCTGAACCCCCTACACATCCTACCAGTTTGTGGGTCTGGTAGCAAATCACCCTTTACATATTTCGTGGATTGAATGACACCAATTCGATTTTTGAGTTAAAAACAATTTTATTAAAATAATTCTTAGCTTATCTTTATTTTCCTCTTAACATTTAATTTTCAGAAGTATTTTTGGTAAGTATTATATGGATGCTAATGATTTACAATTATATTTTGTCGACATATAAAGAAATATAGA
>BMAV01015728.1:431965-458109 GCA_019973955.1 Trichonephila inaurata madagascariensis | reverse complement strand
TTATGGTATGGGGCAGTATTGAATATCACTCTCGCACTCCTCTAGTAAGCATTGCCGGTACTTTAAACAACCAGCGCTACATCTCCGAGGTGTTGGAGCCAGTCGTCCTTCCTTATCTTCAGGGCTTGGCCACAGCCATATTTCAACAGGATAATGCACGACCACACGTGGCACGCATTGTCCAAAGGTTCTTCGTCAATCGCCAGATTGAATTGCTTCCCTGGCAGGCTCGCTCTCCGGATTTTTCGCCGATAGAAAATATGTGGTCCATGGTTGCTCAACAATTGACCCAGATTACAATCCCAACTGCCACACCAGATCAACTTTGGCAACGTGTGGAATCCGCTTGGTCTTCTGTACCCCAAGAACACATCCAAAGTTTCTTTGAATCAATGCCGAGGCGTGTGGCATTGGTGATCTCCAACAATGGCGGCTACTCTGGCTACTGATTCTGTCAGGAGCCACACTTCACAGAAATCTATAAATTTAATCATTTGATACTTGGTCAACATGTTATCTACAAAATAAATTTTGTTGTGCTATATCTTGTCTTTCTTGGTGTTGCATTTACGGTGGCAAGCAGTGTATATGTAAATAAAACGAAAATAAGAATTTTCGCAAATATGTGAATGTAAGAAAAGTTCATATGCTTTGATTATTTATAAAAATGTATTAAATTTCATTGTTTTATATACTAAATCTTACTAGATTATTTCTATAATATATACAGGGTGTTCCCGAAACTCAGTGTCAAGTAGGTATGAGGGGAAAGTAAGATCACATCAGTTCCGAGAAAAATAAAATAAAAAATTACATATCACTTGATTGAATGATGACCAGCATGTGTCTATTACAAATGACATCCTCCATCACATCAATAGGCACCGTGATCACGATTATCACAATTTTGTAGTGTTTTTTCCAGTAAACCAGAGTTTCCCAAATTGTGGGCGCGCCCCTCTAGGGGGGCGTGATAACTCTTAAAGGGGTTGCGAGATATTATTTTAAAAGTTGAAAAGTTGAAACAAGATATTATTTTAAAAAAATTATTAATTTACTGAAAGATAACAAGCAAATACATTCTGACATAACTAAAAATGAAATACACATTTATATTGATATAATACACTTAGAAAAAATACATTGTGCAGTACTGATACACATTTATAGCTATTTTATAACAATGATAAGTTAAGAACAATTTTAAAAATTACCAGTGACCCTATGGGCTTGTCATATATAAAATTATATACAAAAATTAACACCTATCTTGATAATTTATACAGTTTATAATTAATCCCTTGATTGCTGATTTAAAGTTAGCGATTTGCTCCCCAATGCCACTATTCCTCAAGTAGGCACACATATGTGATGCATTGGAGGGATAGAAACGTAATATATAATCAAATCCTCTGTGTGAAATAAAGTAAATCCTTCGCAAACACAAGCAAGGTCCTTCTATTGCATTTCAAAGCTTTCGGAATAATTGTATGGATAGCAGTACAGAGAAATGATCGTAATTCGGAAATACGTATATATACGTCCGACGCTATTAACGCTTTGACTGAGCGAGATGTTTATTTACGCCGGTGGCACTTAAGAGGTTAAAGTCGTATTGCAGCTTTATCGTCTAAGTATAGTATTTTTGCATTCAATACATTATATTTATGTTGAGGGGGGGGGGCGCGATGAAAATTATGATTGAATATTGGGTTGCAAGTATTGAAACTTTGAGAAGCACTGCAGTTAAGTGATATTATATAGTCGGGCTATTAATCAGTCACAAATCAGTCAAAAAATTTTGCTAGTTTTGTTAAAATTAAGGTAGTTTGAGTCGGAGAGAAAATGACGTCACCTTTGACTCTCCATAAACAGAAAAATATTACATACTACCCTAGGCAAATTATTCCAGAAGATGACACATTTAGTTTATTCCAAAGTGGTACAACACTTTCTACTTTTCTTTCCATTACAATTATTGTAAATTTTATTTTTTTACAAAATGACTTAATTTTTTTTAAAAAAAACTCAATCTTAAGTGAGTAACTCAAACAAAGCCGTAAATTCAAAAATAGAACGGAAAACAGTTTTTTAATACTTTAATGCAGTGTTTCTCAAACTGTGGGGCGCGCCCCCCTTGGGGGGCGTGACGATTCTACGAGGGGGCGCGAGCATATTAAAAAGTCAAAATCAAAAAATTATTTTAAAAAATTATTAATTTACTGAAAGTAGTCAAACAAAATACATTCTGACATAACGAAATACACATTTACACTAATATATTATACTTATAAATGTATCAGTGCTACATAATGTATTTTATAATTAATTTAACATTACTAAGTTAAGAACAAGTTTAATAATTACCAGTGGCCCCATAGGATTGTCATACATAAAAAATTATATACAAAAATTAACACTTATCTTTATAATTTGTAAGGTTTATAATTGAGATCCCTTAACTGCCAATTAAAAATAACGTCATTCACTTCCCAATGCCAACCATTTACCTCGTAGGCGCATTTATGTGATGTATTGAGGGGGGTGGAGAGGAATAAAGAAGCACAAATATTCTGAAATAAGTAAATTCTTCTTAAACATTGTCAATATCCTTTTATTGCATTCCAAAGCCTTCGGAATAATTTTGTGGATGGCAGCGCAGATAAAAGATCGTACTTCGGAAAGACGTATATATACGTCCGAGGAAATTAACGCTTTGAGTGAGCTAGAAATTTATATACGCCGGTGGCACTTAAAAGGTTAAGGTAGTATCGTAGTTGTAGCGTCGAATTATAGTATATTATTGAATTCAATGCATTCTTATTGTATGAGGGCGCGCGCCGCGATGAAAATAATGATTGAGTATTGGGTCGCGAATATTAAAACTTTGAGAAGCACTGCTTTAATGAGTTAATTTTTTCGAAGTGTTTTTCTTCTAACTTTTTTTAAGCCAATCGAAAATTCAACTAAGCTGCCCCAAAGGATTGCTGAAGCAACGGAAGAAATAAACTTAGCTAGTTACTCTCAACTCATCAAACGATCATTTTTAAAAAGATGTTGAGAGAGAGCCTGTGTTCGTGTGCAAAGCAAAACTCATATTTTTTAAGATTTGATCATAATCAGTTACAATTTCTGGTTATAAATTCAACTATGGCCATTTTTTACGAAATCCTCCAGTATTTTAAAATAATAAATAAAAATAATGCTATTGATTTTTTTCATAACAGTTGATAATAAAAATCTTCTTACATAATTATTATAGTAAAATTCTTATTCATGCGATCTAATGAGTGTTTCAATTCGTTTATACAGATATTTCATGCGCTTTTTTAAGATGATTTGTGATAATTGTCATTGATTCGACATAGGTAAATTCCCAATAAATAGATCATTTATATTTTATCGCTTTTGTATGTAAATATCAAGCAATTTTTTTAACATTAAAAATTATTTTAGAAAATTTTTATTTCAAAAATGCTTAGTGATTTTAGATACAGATGCCAAAGATGTAGATGATATTATAATGAAATTGTCTTATAAGAGACAATTTCGTTTATTCAAGAATATTTGAGAAAATATGTAATCTGCGTGAAAACATTCTCATCGAAATTTGTTAGTTTGTGTAAAAAAATCTGTTATTCTAGTTACATGATAAATATACCAAGCGCCTACAAACGCGTCGATAGTATAGATATCACATTAACATGTAAGAATACTGCACTTAAGGTATCCGACTACGTTCGGGACCATGATTTTGCAAAATCGTGTAAATGGATAACATTTATGATATTTAGTGTCACTTAGATTAGAATATGTGTATAAAATTGTTTTAAGAATATTATAATAAAAAAGTATTTAAATACAATATTTTAACTGAAAAATAAACATAGAATGAACTAATTTCAAAACATTCTCCTTTTATGGAAAATGCTTCTATAATGATAATATTTTGTCTGTATATAGCTCAGACCTCTGTACAGAGTCTGAACTAAAATATTTGAAATCTAGAACTTAGAAGTGAATCTATCCATATTTTAATACAACAGAGGGTAGAAGTTTTAAGAAAAAAAATGCTGATAGTTACTTCAATTAGTAGTAACTCTGAAAATAATGTGAATTTTGCAAAAATCGTAGTTCAGGCCCTCTGGAAAAATCTTTTTATTATGTAAGTAAAATATTATTATTAAAGAAGCATTTTGCATAAAAGGAGAACGTTTTGAAAATAGATCATTTTAAGTTAATTTTTTGCCAAAATATTGCATTTAAATAATTTTTTATAGTAATAATATTCTTAAAACAATTTTATACATGTATTCTAATCTAAGTGACACTAAATATCATGGAAATTATCCATTTATGCACTTTTTTAAAATCACGGTTCCGAACGTAGTCGGATACCTTAAGTGTGTTTGTGTGTTTTAATTATTCTTATACACCTATGGCTCATTGAGATAACTTAAGAAAAGAAACGAAGCAGAATTATATCTTTCATGGCTATTATAAAATGATCTATCTGATGTGGTTATGGAAAGAGAATTAAGGGAAGGGCTAAGAGATGAGGTTTAGTATGTTTTTTATATATACATTATCTGTAGAACTATGGGTAACAGTTTTAGCGATCAGTTCTCTTTATAGATTTGTCCCTTCCTTTTAAGGTAACTGGGACGTCTGCGAGAAGGAAAGATGAACTTTTTTTACACCAAATTTAAATGATACTCACTTACTTAAATTAAAAACAACTGAAGTAAAATATTTAAGTTGAATTATTTGTACCTTTATGCACCTGTTAATGTCAAAAAATTCCATTTTAAATAACAATTAAATCTGTATGAGCAAAATAAACAATCAACAACTATTTTTTTTTATTTTCGGGACATGTTCTTACCTTTAGGTACACTTTGCATACAACCCACTGCATATATAGCTATACAATTTTACAGAGATTTTTGCAAACATAACAATCTATAAAATGAATGAAATGCAATTTTAAAAAATAAATTTATAAAAATTTTAAAAACTTTTAAATTTAGTGATTCAAATTTCCTTTAAATTTTACGCAGAAATTGTGCTACATCTAAAATTTGAGAATGTTTATTTGACAACAAATTCATTCCCTTTTTTGAAAATTTGTGGATCTTATAATATGCAAAATATCAGTAATATAGGTAAAGTAGATTTTGAGAAAAGTGTACCGGAATGAACAAAAAATGCATTTTGAGAAAATCGCAAATAAAGATATTTTCATCTATGATTTGTAAAATAATATTTTTTAATGTAATAAAGTCATATCATAATTAATTGGATTATTTTGCATCATTTCTCAGTTTTTAAATTGTAAGTTTAAAATTCTAGATTATTTAGATGTCTTTTTAATTACTATTTCTTTACTTCATCAACACGTGTTGTCAACGCGATTCACACCTTCTTCCGCTTAAAATACCAAAAATTTATGTGTATTAGTTTTAGTATTTTTACTTCACTTTGAACATCAGCATTACAAGATATTAAAGAATTCCTTATACATATTTTTATTGTTATAAAAATACACAAAGAAAATGTCTTTAATTAATTAAAAAAGTAAAAATTTGATGTCTTATTTAAATGGAACTCTGTTTTTAAAAATTATAACAAAAGAATCTCTATTTTTACTCAAACACATATGAATATTTATTTTAAAGTAATTTTTAGTAAAGTTTTAGTGTTATTCAAATGTTAACAATAAGCAGTTAGGAAAAACGAAAAGTCTGTTTTACAACCTGTGCACTTAAGTATAATCCTGAAGAGATCCACTTTGTACTAAATACACTTGATTTATAACTTAAGACCTACAATGAGTATTTATTAACATAAAATAAACATAATTAACATTTCAAAAACCAAAAAAATTTTTTTTTCATTTTGTAACTAACGATTTAAATTTTCCGTAATTTTTGCAGAAAAAATGTAGAATTTTCAATAAATTTGAACATATAATATAGAAAAATTGCATTCTTTGTATAGAAAAATTATTTTTTTACAATACATATTATATACAAAATGGATTTTGAAGAAAGTGTACCTGAATCATACTTACATCACATTTGCTCACAATTTTAAAATTAAATTTTCTAGCATTCTATTTATCGCATTTTCATAAATAATGCATCTATGGATGCAGAAAAGAGTGCCCTCTATTTTATAAAAGTAAAATAAGAAAAATGCAAAATTTAAAGCAGTTTCACGTCCCAGTTATCTTAAGTTCTTTAAAAGTACTTTCTTATTTCACGTAAAGAGTAAAAATATATTCTTGAGGATGATTTTTTTTACATTGTCCTCATCACCCACATAATAAAATATATCCTTTTATGAATGTATCTTTGTTAAATCAACTTACAATTTTCGAATGTTTTTTTGTGTGCATTTTTTTTAAATGCGGTCCGTATTGTGTGTTGTGTACGTACTACAATTTTGTTTGATCTGTCAATATTTGTTTTCAGTTATGCTCCGAAGAATGCTATTTGAACAAATCAGTGGAAGCAAAAGGCTGCGTAGATCCTTTCTTTATTGCATATCCAAACATGGAAAAGATTTGTACAGGTAAAATTTTATTACAAAATATGAAATATTTTTAATAAAATTATATTATAATTTTATTAAAACAATCATTTAATTACAACCATAAAATGGTATTCCTTTTGTTGTTCTTGTATATTTTTTTAAACAGTCTATGAATGAATTAATTTGTTCATAATACTCAGGATTTTTTGCATGGTTTAGAACTGATTTATTGATTGTTTTTAACGTTGAGTTCAGAAATAGCACAAAAGTCATTGGTGGAAATTCCAAGAGGAATTTCCTAAATGATTTTGTGCTACTGCTCTCCCCCACCATCCTCAAAAGCAGCCACCTACACCCTCAGTCTTTGTTTAGAATTTTTTTCCCGCCCCAAAGAAAGTATATTTTAACAGATCAACAAACAACAACAAAAAATTATTAAAAAATAACAAAATTCGTCACTGAATACAAATTCAAACGAGTCGTTTGTTTAAATTAGACCATTACTTCCTATCAATACTTTTTCCATTGCGTTAGATCTCATAATTTTGAACCATGGTCAAGAGACAAGGTCGACAACTAAATTGACATCTCACGCCACCGTGAAGATTTAGGTACTCGACACAAAGATAATGCAGTGATTTTGATTTATCTCATCTTAAGAAAATGTGATTACAAGTAGAGACGCATAAAATTTTATCTATGTTATTTATACTGATTTAATTCAAAATTTTTATTCTTTCTCAAACACATACATGCAAAGAGTACATATGTTAAAGCTTCCAAAGAAAATCTAAACTAATTTACTTAGCTTTCAAAAATACTATAATGACACCAAATCACCTTTTCCACACTTCTAAATCGAAGTAGTTTTAATTAAAACTCGAGCAATGGTGACTAGCAATTTGAAATAAAAGAGATAAATAATTTCGAATATCACCGATCATAAAACGAACTTTATTCTGGAACATAAACAGTCGAACCGAACACCGGTTTTGCCATTCGCAAAAATACAAAAAGTAAATGAAAAAGAATAATACAATTTTATTACTAACGTTGCCATCTGAAATTTAAAGTTTATAATATAAAATAAAAATTAATAAATAATACATTTTCAACAACATATCTAAAAACTTATGCGATTTTTTCACAACTTTTTTACATGGTTTTTCCAAGTAAAGGGATGCATGTTACATCAGTCGAGGCTCAACGTCTTTCTGTTTTCCTATCGTGGTGTAGAAGTTCGAAGAGGGGATTACCAGCTTAGGTGTCGACATCGTTTCTTGACCTTGGTTCAAAATTAGGAGGTCTCATATTGCTTCAGAGTCCCCGACGTAAGCTAAAATCAAATCAAATCAATACACCCCATAACTAGTTTGCCCGAGCACCGTACGGGCTACCGAAAGCTGGCTATAATGAGTTTGCCCTTACGCTGAACGAGCACTGATATTATCTTCTTTTTATCTTTGATTATAGTATACATTTTTAATTCTTATAGGGAAATTATTAGTGCTAGTGTTTTTAAGAGATGCAGTGTGTCCATGGTACTAAAATACTTCTCCTCCAGAATATTCTTTGCGATGAAGGCAGGAATTCTCCTTTGAAGGCAGAAATTTAGATTCTTGAAAATATTCGATAAAGAACAGGTATTGGAAAGGCAATGTGCAATTTACTGCTTGAGAAGAAATGGAAAGTGAAAGATAATCGAAAAATACTGGTATTATCTCCGTCCCCCATTGCTATGATGGACACACATATATATATGCACATACATATGCATATGGTGTGCATATATATATGCACACAAGCACAAAATCCTCACCCGTTTCAAAAAGAGGAACGAACATGAATTGTTTTTGTAAGTATAAGAGAAATTCTTTTAAAATATGTGAAACATTCTTCACAGCATGCAGAATGTACGCAAAGCAAACACATTTAGGTGTTTTTGTGTTACACAACTGTAAAATAAAAGCTAGTGTGAAAAGTTTAAAATTAAAAATTGAAATAAAATTTGATACTTATTTAATATCGCAACAATCGCCAACTCTATTAATAACTCGCCAAATTGGTAGCTCCGATTTCGCGTGTGTCATATGATTTCGTGTGTGTTTTATGTGTCGTACGCGCTGAATCAGCAACCAGGTGCTTCGTTTCATAAAATGTCTTTAATAGGTTGCGACTATACTTAAGAAATTCTTCCATTTTCGCATTCTGCTACATGTTATTAAATGTGCAATAAAAAATGTGCCTTTTTTTGGAATGTTTTGGGCAAAAATAATTGACCATTTAAGGGGTTAAGTAAAGTACTCTTGTTTTATTTTACACGGGGTTGGAATAGAGTGGAACGCATTCCTCTTTTATATTTTAAAAATTGTACCATTTTGCATAGATTTTTCTTATATGTATTTTAAATAGTATGCTTGCCCTTAAAACAGGAATTAAGTCTCCTTTTTTTCAGACGAAGTTCTACCATACGTGTATGAGAAGTGCAGAGATTATTGTCGTCCTGCTTGCTTGTAAGTACTACCTTCAAAATAATTCTATTTTGGGGTCAAAAATTCTAATGCTAAAACTATTATGCTAAAAAGTTTTTGTAATAATTTTAATTGAGTTCCAGTTCCGTCGTATTATCTACATATAAAGGTCACCCAAAGAAAAGTGGCATTTCTGTATAAGTCCCCAGTTTGAAGAGAAAGATCAAAGCGCATGCCCCTGTAGAGGTAACAGTGTGTTGGGATGCATGCGATATCGTCAGATTCCACCAGATGCGTGTGTGATAGCGTGGGAGCACGTTAAAAAGCATCGCTCTCATCATGGATGCCTCTGAACAGTACACCAGTCAATGTAGTTACTTGCTGAGCCTCATTGCATGAACTGAGAAAGAATGTCGAGAACCGTTGACGTGGCATACTGTCAAGCGGGGTTATCATCTTACATGATAATGCTCGTCCTCATGTGACTGTGACGTGCCAAACATTATTACGGCAATTTGCTGGGAGGTACTGGGTCCCCCGACCCCCTTAAAGCTTGGACTTTTCAACGTGTGAATACTATACCTTCGGTCTACTCTAGAAAGCTCTGAAGGGACGGCGGTTTCCCGACGAGGATGAGGTCCAAGTTGCTGTTGAAGATTGGTTTCACAAGTAACATCGGAGCTTCTTCACTCAGGGTATGTATTATGCCGTGGTCCCCTGCTACACTTGTTTCAACCTACAAGGGGACTTTTTCTAGCCTATCTGTTACGTCTGTATTAACTTTTTCCTTTGTATACTAATTTAAATTAAAAGCATTAAACCATTTATCAAACCAACTGTAGTGCCACTTTCATTTGAGCGGCCCTTATAATAAGAATCATTACATGATCTATTTTCCAATCAGGGCAGCTATAGTTTATATGGAATAATTACATTGCAACCATTATATCAGGGTTAATTTAGAAATAATCTTGAAAACGTGATAAAAAATAAGTTACGATAAAATAAGTTTAAATACTGACTCAAATCTAGACTTTGTTACCCGAGTGTCGTTTAGAATTCTAAAGACTATGCTAAGTTAATACATGGAATCTGCATCTGAATATGTCTCAGATTTCTTTTTTTAATTCTAATAACTTGCAGATCTACTTGCATTTTTTTTCTTTATTTTAATGCTGAAAAAAAGTGTATCTATTCATATTTTTTTTTATGTGAATTATGTAAAAAAGTCCAAGCAGATCAAGAATGTACCAAATATTTACTGAAACTAACTGTCACTGTGCTTGATATGTTTGTTAAAGTATAATAAAAAAATACTTTATTTAAGACTTTTTTCAGAAATAATAATTTAAACTTATTGATATATCCAAATATAGTAAACGATATTTAAATTTTAATTTAACAATAGTACTTTTATAAATTAAGTGGAAAATTAAAAAGAAAATTATTTATTGGAGAATGTATGTATAGTTTCATAGATTAGCTATGGGTTACATAAAAGATTTTCTAATTTTTAGAATTGGTAAAAAAAATTCAAAAATTATGTTTCATTGTCTTAAATTTCTATTTTAAAGAATTCATTGGCATTCATTTTTTTAATTCAGTTTTTAAATTATTTTTTAATTATTATTTTGCAGAAGAGAAGATATAACGGCAGATGTTCAAGAGCAATCACCGCTGACAATGAATACAGTTAAAACCTTTTTAATATTCGTTTTTTTTGCATGATAATATCAATGCAACAAATAATAATTGATAATGTTTTTTGATTAACTTATTAATACTTATATTATTATTTATATTTTCATTTTTTTTCTGCAGCGAGGAAAAGAAAAACACAACGAGTAAGACTTGTAGAAACACAATCCTTTTCTACTGATATTTAGTTACTACATTTAACATTGACTAATTAGTTAATAATACTATTAATATTTACTACAGATCCTTTTTATGCATTAATTTATTGTTTTATTAGATATTGAATCCTTCCTCTTTTATTCTTTTTTAAAGGATTTGTAATTTATCGTGGAAATTTTCCGACGAAATCACTAAGGTTCCTCATTAAGTATTTTTTAAAAATAAATGTAAAAAAAAATAATTTTCCTATAAATTTGTAATTAATCAGTATTAATCAACTCATAACAGTTTTCAATATGACCAACTAAACTGTTCAGTAAATTTACTACTATATTTGTAATGTCTTAGAAATATTTGTTGCTTGTAAAACTAATGATTACTGTGTAATAATTAAATCTAGTTTCATATAATTATTTTTTACAGATGCTTATCCGTAATTACAGTTTCATTTAACCGAATGGAAGTTGTTCAGTACAGTTATTCTGCAAAATATGAGGTAATTATCAATATGTTTCCAAATATTTTTCCTCTTAGATAAATATAGACACTAATTGATTAAGAAATTAATACTTGCAAAAAATATATTGGTGAGTTCAGCCTTTAAAATGATAATTTTTTTTATTTTATCTATTTGCCCAAGTTTTAAATACTGATTGATATCCAAGTAAAGAAGTTTTTGTTCAAGAAAAGTCTTAGTAAATTACATGACTAATGTATTCGTTCAGAGTAAAAAGTAAGGATTCAATATCATAAAATTATGATAGTAATTGGTATAAAGGATTATTTTCTGTGAAGTGAGTCAGAAACTCAGATTATTTTAGAACACTGAAAGAATAAATTTTTTTATGAGAATAAATTAATAATAAATGTACCGTAAAATCCGGTGTATAAAGCACACTGCTGTATAACGCGCACCTATACTTTCAAGCGGCAATTTTTAAATTTTAGATATATTCGCTTTAAAACGCGTACCCCCTTTTTTTCGAAACAACCTGAAATGTACACGCACAATGCTCTTATGTTTTGAAGTCATTTATTCGAGGTATTATTCCAAGCTTTTGAAAAAATATAGTATAATTAAACAACTACAACTCTTCAAGTTCAGAACTAATCTTATTTCTTTTAAATAAACAGTATTTCGTTATATGTAGAAGTCTAATTTTTTTCTAAGCTATAATTTTTTCTATTATTTTTAAAGCTCTTCTTTTTATACCGGGCGAATAACACGCACCCGTGAATTTTGATCTTATTTTTTGTGTTAAAAGTGCGTGTTATACGCCGAATTTTACGGTAATTAAAACTTCCTATCATTTAATAAACATGTTTCGAATACTTAAATTTTTGAAAAAAAAATCTTTTATATACTTTTACAAAATGATGAAAAAGAAGCAATATCATGCTCAAGTAAGAAAAATAATGATGCGTTTTATAAAGCAATTATTGAATATAACTGTAATGATGCCCTGTGCTTAATTTGCTTGTTAAAAAAATTGTGTATTGCAGAAATTCTAAATTCAGATTCTTTTCGGAAATATACTTATTTCTTAAAAGTTTGTGAAATTATTTGGACTTAAATGACTTCCCAAGATACATAAAAATAATTTTATTATTTTATCATTTTAGAGCATTTCCCTGTTTTCATATATCGGTGGTTACTTGGGCTTATGGCTAGGAATTTCCCTTGTCGCCATCTGCGACGCCATAGAGACAGCACTACTAATTATTCAGTGGACGTGGCAGACAATTCAAAGACACAGAAGGATTAAGAACAAGGCTCATTACAAACATTCTTTTAGAACGAATGAAGTACCGCAACAAATGTGGATAATATAATCCTAATGTTGTAGATAATTATGAAAATATAAGATATTTCAGATCAAAATATATCCAATCATATTTTTTTGAAACAAATAAAGAATGAAGAAGTATAAGTCAGAGGTGCCGGACTTTCAATTTTGATAAAATGACCGAAAAACTCGAACATTGCTGCATTAAATTTTGTACGAAGCGTTGTGATTTTCGGGAACTAGAAAATTTTTAAATTACACCATGTTTTAGTTTAGAAAACAGAGGAGCCTTCTCAAAAGATTCAATCTAGTGTTATTTCAAACAATCAAAATGACAGAAACGTTTGGAGAAGTGTGAAGCTACCGAAGAATTATATTGCTTGAAGTGTAACATTGTTGTATCTAGTACAACTATTTTTTACCCCTTCCAGGAACATTTTATTTCTGGATTACGGATAAAAAAAATGTCAATTCTTTATACTTTTTTCAAAACATACTTATCTTTTTGACCATAACAGCACTATTCGCATACAAAATTTCTTAAAAATTAATGTAAAAAGATCTATTTAAATAAATGAATAAGTTTCCCGCGTACATTTGGCTTTCTGTATGGCAAAAATCATTAGACTTTGGAGTCAATTCACACTAACTATAAATATAAAGCTTAGTACACCTAGCTTTTATCTTGAATTATAGATTTTATTTACACCTGTTGCATTTACATAAATGATTATGAAATTATTAATCAAAATTTGATCGTGTATGATAAATTCGAAAACACGGTACTGCACATAAGCCACCATCGTAATCTGGGCAGCAGAATCTTGTTTCTATTCTTCCCTTTACTACAGTGTTTCTCAAACTGTGGGGCGCGCCCCCTTAGGGGGCTTGAAAACTCTACAAGGGGGCGAGCATATTGAAAAGTCGAGAACAAAAGATTATTTAAAAAAAATTATTAATTTACTGAAAGTAAACGAACAAAATACATTTTGACTTAAAAAACTAAAATACACATTGACACTGATATATTACACTTTTAAATATATCAGTTCTACACAATGTATTTTATAATTAATTTAACAATACTAAGTTAAAAACAAGTTTATTAATTACCAGTGACCCATGGGCTTGTCATATATATAATTTAAAACAAAAATTAACACTTATCTTGATAACTTTTGTACGGTTTATAATTAAACCTTGAGACTGCCGATCAAAAGTTTCGCTGTTCGTTTCCAAATGCCAACCATTCTCCACGTTGGCACGCGTATATGATGTACTGGGGGAGGGAGGGGAGGAATAAAGAAGTAAAAATAATCTGGAATAAGTGAATCCTTCGCAAACATTGTCAAGGTCATTCTATTGCATTCCAAAGTCTTCGGAATAATTTTACGGATAGCAGTTGGCTTTGCAAGACGTTTATATACACGGGGTGGGAAGGGGGGGGCGACCTAAAATGTTAAAGTCGTATCGTAGTTTTAACGTCAAATTATAATATTGAATTCAGTACATTGTTATTGTATGGGGGTGCAATGAAAATTATGATTGAATATTGGGTTGCGAGTATTGCAACTTTGAGAAGCACTGCCTTTGCTGTTTTTCTTTGAGCAGCAAATATTATTGTACCGTTGGATTAGTTTTCTTCTATGTTGGGCAAACGCAGTCAACAAAGTGTCTTTCAGACAAGGGTGAAGAGGGGTGGGTGGGGCTGCTCGGCAGAAGATCGTCCTCTTTTTGCAGAAAATTTCACCGAGTGGTACTTTTCAATTATTCGAAACCATAAAAAGCACATGTGAAATGATTCAAGAAAGACCAATTGCACATTTTAATTTTTCATAGTGCTCTAGCTACACTTGGGATGAGCCAGGATGGTATGTTTCAATGCTCAAGCTCAGCTCGGGAAAAACTGGGACAAATTTACACAAGTTATCAAACTTTAATTTGCTATTTACTTTCAATGTGTTGTTTTCGAAAAGCTCAAACGGGATTAGGGATTGCTCTAAAAGTATTGAAAATTAATTGCTCAAATTTTTTGTGTATGTTCTGTATAACAATAGAAGTATTCTGAACTTCAGAGTTATCAATCACTATAATCACTGTTTTTTAAGCAATTTCACATAATCACTAAAATAAAGTGTGCTCTAGTTTTTGTAAAAATTAAAATATCTCTTATCCTGAAGGTAATATCAAACATGAATAACAAAGTAACACATCAAAATTGAAAAATTGAGAATTTGTTGACAAAATGGTTGTACGGAGCGGGCTCCGTTTATGTAATTTTCTGTACATTTTCACCAGTTTTTCCCCATTTTAATAATAATAAAAAAATTTCTGTTTTCAATTTTAGGATTTTTTCCTTAAAATATACTATATAAATCTAAAAATCACAAAAAAATTCCCATATCTCCATTAAAAAAAAAAAAAGTTGTCGCAAGTGGTGAAATACCTTAAGGTCAGATAATCTTTTGAGCATCTTTTTAAAACGTAAATTGAAAATAATCAATAATGTCGATAATTTTTAATTGCAAGTAAACAATTTATTTTTGCTTATCAATAGAGTAATTTTGATATTTTTACTGAAATGATTAACGAAATACGAACATTTTAATAGTTTTATCTATATTACTAGAAACTGATTTTTTGTTATAGCTATGTAAGTAGATAAATCTGATTTAAATCTTGTAAGTATCCAAACCAGAGGAATGGCATTATATTTTTAAAATTTTCTATTTAAGTGGACATATAACCCTAAAACTGATTAAATTATAAAATTTCTTTTATTACCTCATTTTTATTGTGAGATTATTCTAAATGTGTGTACAAATTTCGAAGCTTTAGCCCGTTATTTAGCTTTTTTTTTAACTGTATGTCTAAGCGATAACCCAAGCTAGAACACGTGGCATCTGCATCTAGTTCTCAATTAATTGACTGACCTTTAAAACTTTAAATGAATTTATCTCAGGTTTTTAAGTTTCACGATAATCGTGTATTTGAACTGCTGAGGCCTTTTTTTTTATTTATTCACTATAAAGTTTCAAACTTTTTCTAGTGGTTTTGTATAACATGTTTGATGATTCTATGCATGGACTAAGGGCTTATGTGAATAGTTATTTCTAAAAAAATCATCAAAGCTAGATACAGCTATTTTTGTTGGTCTTTATTGTGTCTATCATGAAAAAAAATATAAATACATAAGTATCGCTCGTAATACCAATCTGATGCACGGAATTGTAATTAACGCTTCTGAATATTTTAGAAAAAAAAATTGTGCAAAAGTATTAAAATTCCTTGAAGTAATAGAAAAATTTGAAATATTGATATATTTTTCAAAAAATTAAAATAGTCGTTTGTTTAAAATAACGTTTTTCTTGTGAAATGTATATTTCATGTGTGTTGAAATGGTGTACATGTAAACATTTTCATATAAATACATAAATAAAAAAACTGTGAACATGGTATCGTTTTCCCTGAAATTCAGATTAAATTAAAAAAATATATATAGGTGATGAATGAATGTTGAATGCATACAGCATTTTGTGGTTATAAGATGTTCAAATATAAATTTAGTAATTTGTCTTTAACACGTGAAATTCATTGATGTAGAGAAGCTCATTAATGTACATTCCTTGGCTGAACATATTTATTTCTTAAGTACACTTGGATTTCATAAGTTTTATAATTAAAAAGCAATAGTAATTTATAATTTTTTGAGTGCCTTAAATTGAAAAGAAAACTATCTGTATATGAATGGACTTAGTGTATTTATTTGATGATATGTTCAAATTTTATGTTCATTTTAGTAACATTCAGTAGCATAATATATTTTTGTGTTTCTGATATCTATCACTCATTATAGACGAAATAGGTTAAATGTGTAAAATTCGAAAACATTTATGAGGATGAAAACTTTCAATAAATTTAATAATGAGGCATCAAAAGCAACGATTTTTGTTTTTAATTGTGTGTGTGTACATGATGGTAGCAAACAAAAACAGAAATCAGTATAGGTTTTGAATTATATAAAATACTTTTATTTTTCTAATGTACTAGTGCAACAAAAGTATTTGTCACTTCATACCTGTTATTACTAAAAATCAGTAAATTTATCTCTTCCATCAGAAGAGATATTATCACATAGTGAAAAAATGATTTTCTATAAAGTTTATATTTAAATGCCATTTTACTTTTATTAATGCGATATTTTGAAAATACATTTTAATAATGTTTCAAAATATATGCAGTTCTTACAACATTTGCTTCATAAGAAATATTTAAATATTTACTGTATTTTTAATAGTGTAATTAAAATGTGTTAAAACTGATTTCAATGAAACTTAACCAATATATTAAATCTTTTTCTTGATATTCCTTATATAAATATATACAAACTAGAATTAGATTCAATCCCTGAATTTTTCTTTCAGTTTTTTCTAACAGTAAAATGAAATCTTAGTTAATTTCAATGCATTTCACTAAGTGTTTTGTTTTAAATCACCAAGTTATCTCTCTCTCATAAAATTTCTTTTAAGGTGATGAAAAACTTCTTTTAAAATAATTTCCCAGTAATAAGACGAAGTGTTCCACTAGATTCATTCATTGTCTTTTTTCGGAATCATGAAGAAGTATTTGTGTTTCATTAAAAAGCTAGTTCTTTACGACTACCTGATAAAAACCTTTCAATAATAGGTTTAATAATCTCTCTTTTTAATCGAAAACCGTACCCACAACAAGTGTTTTCACAGAAGACGTTTTGCTATGACAGTGAAGTTTTTAATAACTGTATGTCGGATCTGATATAAAAGTGGGATAATTGGCTCTGAATATTTCCTTTACTTGAAAATAGAAAACCAACTTATCGTATGAGGAATGTGTCTAACAAACCTTTTATTGCCTATCTGTTATTTTATCCTTAAGCCACCTGAAGGATTTTGCTATATTCTATTCCTCAAATATAATTAAATCTTGATACTACGGACAGATTGTCGAACTTTTGACATAGATTATTGGTAAAACTCAAATATAAGGAAATATATATTTACTCTGATCTTTATTCAAAGCTAAAATTATATTAGATTTAAGCAAATAATTTTGATATAAGGTTTAACTCTTGCCACTTCTAAATCAATTATCTTGACGCAAAGTTTGATTTGCTACTATCTTGACTTTCAACTTCTGGATGAAATATTACCTTGATGAAAAGCTTGACGTTTCTTTTGGAGGAAATGTTTCCTTTATGTAAGGTTTGACTTGCAACTTCTGAATGAGTTGTTATCTTGGCGCAAAGTTTGATTTGCTACTACTGAATCAGTTATCTTGACTTTCTACTTCTGGATGAAATATTACCTTGATGAAAAGTTTGACTTGCTTCTTTTGGAGGAAATGTTTCCTTTATGAAAATGTTTGACTTGCTACTTCTGAATGAGCTGTTATCTTGGCGCAAAGTTTGACTTGCTACGTCTGGTTGAAAAATGTTATCTTAATGAAAAGTTTGATTTTCTATTTTTGGATAAAGTGTTTCGAAGAGCAGCCATTTTTAGACAAGATTTCTGTAATGATTGATGTTTAATAATTACTTAAATAATGGATTTAAATACGAAGTTATGCTTCAAAATAATTGAGGCATTCAGCAAGCTGTTCCTTGCATTGGATCATTTGATCTTGAAATGACGTGGTAAACTCTGAGCATTTTTTTCACTAGTAAACCAAATTCTTCCATATCTACTGCTGTGTCATCTGGCATACCACTTATTGGTGAAGAAGCAATTTTATAAGCGTTGAAATCTGGCACGTATACATGAATGTCGTCGCTTCCATCCTACAATTAAAAAAACTCCAATGGATCATAAATACTAAAAATAACATAAATATAACAGAAACCACAAACCAGTCTAAAACATAAAACAAAAACTGATTAAACATACAACAAATGCAAATTTTAAGTTGAAAACCATTTTACACATTGAATTATTAAGATGGCCATATAAGTTTGAGAACAATCGTCATATGTTGTCTCAATAAGAGAATATTTGCTAGTGTAGAAGCTTAAGTATTTTCATACATTATCTAAATAAGCTGTTTCAATCAGAGTTGAAAGTACTAATAAAAAGATTTAAAGAATTAAGGGACCCTTCAAGTGAAAAGGATACAGGATTAGATATTGATGGTATTTTGATTTTAATCGTTTGAAGATGTGTATTACGAGGGACTTTTTAAATTACTTAATTATAGAATAATTTTTTAAGCACAGATTTCAGTTATCAATTTATCTGCAAGATAGTCAGCTAATAATAATAGAAAAATCAATGTTTATAAAGATATCAGACTCTTCTCGAAATTTTTGACCAATACAATGGACAAATGTTACTTGAATAAGATTGAAATAAAAACACTCCTCAAAATAGTAAACTTATTAATACACTATCTGGTAAAAAGTATCCGGACTCCCCCTCAAATTAGTGGATCTGACGTAACTCGATTATTAAAGGAAAGCCTTAAAAGTGTTCGTAGTTATTTGTAAGACCATATTTATGCACTTTTTTGACAATGAGTAAGTCAAAGGAGCTTAGTGACTTTAATCATGACAATATATTGAGATGCTACCTTAGTAGGAAATGGTTCGTGATACTTTAGACATTCTACAGAAGATTCATTAAGAGTGATGTAATTGTAATACAGAAAATTCATTAAGAGTGATATAATTGTAAGGCGGAAAAATCGTGGCAAACCGGTTAAAAATTAGTGAATACCGACCGTAGGACTCAAAAGAAAACTAGGGAAACAAAATTGCAAGTCCTCATTGGTTGAAATAAATTAGGACTTTCAAAGTCCATAAGTTCTAGTTGCAAGACTGTTTGACGACAGTTATAAAACTGGGATTCCATGGGTCGCTTAGCCGCTCACAAGCCGAACATAACTTTCCAGATGAGAAACGTTGATTGCAATGGTGCAAAGCTTACCGTTGTAGGACTGTGGACATGTGGAAAAATTTTCTTTGGAGTAAGGAAACTCGTCTTACAATCTGGAAGTTCAATGAACGCGTCTGGATTTGGCAGAGCGCTTTTTAAGTCACTACATTGTACCGACTGCAAAATTTGGTGGTGTCAACATCATGGTGTGGGGATGTTTTTCATGGCTTAGCCTGGGTCCCCCAATTCCTGTGGTTGGAAACATGAATTCTGAGATGTAAGTAGACGTTCTAGACTATGCTACTCTTTCAACTCTATGGAAATATTTCGGGGAAGGCTCTTTCTCTTCCATCCGGATAACTGCTCCATTCACACATCGAGACTTTCATAGCCATAGTGTGACGACATGGGTGTTAAAAATAGACTGGCATTCTCAGAATCCCAATTTAAGTCCCAAAGAACACCACTGAGATGAATTAGAATACAAATTACGAAGCTAGCCAAATCGACCACCCTCATTGCCGGCGCTCACTTCAGCTGAGATGGACGCCTGGAAGTCAAGTCTGCCGTGGCGGTATTGCCGGGACGATAATGATTTATTACAGGCAGTAATATTAACTCCTGATGAAGGTGGTGTTGAAACAATCTTGAAAAGTGCTGGTGGAACAGATGCTAGTAAGGCTATTGGAAGTGCCGGGGCGCAGATGCTGGTGAAGCTATTGGAATTGAAGAGACTGTTGAAGTTAGATCATATCTCTGCATTGGTGTCGCTCGCTGGCTGTTCTCGCGATTCCAGAGTATCTTTTTAGGTGAAATACGTCCCACCCACGAAAGTGACAAGTGATGCATAGTCACTTCTGTTTGGACGTATTTAGTGAAACCATTCTTCTATTGGTCCAACTCCCCTTCATGCGGTGTACTTTGAAACCGGCGGCTGGCGTGGGAACAGCATCGGCATCTTACTGTTGGCTAGATCAAGGGAGGTCAGAGGTTGACTTCCCTTAGGACATCAGCACCGGGATGTCCACCCTGGGATACTTTCCCACGAGAAACTACTTGACCGTTGAAACGTCACTCGTTCCCGACGGGAAATGGGTCTTTGGTGGATACCGCCGCAAGTCCTATGATCGCTTATCAAAAACTGGTGGAAAGTTTCTTTAGATGTGTGGCGATTGTAATCGATGCCAAAGGTGAATCCAATAATATATACCGCATACATATATAATATATACCACAAGACCTTATAAGTTCATACCACTAGGTGTCCGAAAGCATTTGGCCAGGAAATGTATCAATTGCGTTAAGGCACAGCAACACAATATTCAAAATTAGACTGTACATCATTACGCCAAAATGGCAAGACTTTTTGCAAATGATTTAAAATTTCTCACATTCTTTTTGAAACGCATGCTTCATTGACATTTTATTAATAATATGAATGTGCAGACAGGAATAGCTCTAAATCTTGAAATCATGTTAAACAATATCTTTACCCCTTTTTGACATTAAACTGCAAGTCGTTAATAAATAGTAGACATATATTTTGATTAACCGTGGATTTTTCTTATTATCCTTATGTAAACTTAAAATTAAAAACATTTTCTAGTGTCCTTGTGATGCTGTTGGAGATTTAGCCAATGTGTTTGATCATACCTGTATCATATACTTTTACCTTACAAATACCTTTAATATGAATTGGTGAAAGGTAACTTCGAATAAATTGGAAAATGAAAATACTTACGGAGGACTCACTGACAAAGACTGCATTGACATCGATTCCTCCCAGCGCATAGCTTCCTTCATGAAGATCTGAAAGGGTCTTGCAGATGGCAGTGGCTATTTTCAACAGATGCCTTGGTCTCAAACCCGGTATTGTCCTTAGATACTGCAGTAAGCAAATATATCCATGGGGAGGTTGGAAGGGTCTAGAGTTCAATTGCTCACGCATCATCATACGTTTATTCTTTTCAGCACCTAAGGACAACGAATGAGTGAGTAAGTTATTAACTCACTATAAAGCAACAAGAGAGCTACTGGTGACGAACTTCGTAAATTTGAAGCACGGTCGAAGATAACATCTGAGCTGGCACCCCTACCTCTGAATTTTCACACCACACCAACGGGAAGAGTTTGCCTCGATAGTTTCAACATGCAACAGCCCCACTACATGGCGGGTCTTCAGTGGTACTGAGAGGCTCGAACTCATGACACCCCAGCCACGAGACCTTGAATATGACCACTAGGATACCGGTAGAATGATAATCGTTACCGCTTATTTTATACTTCTATATTTGAATTTGAAATTGTTAATCAAAACAGTATACTGAAATAAAGGATTATAACAACTCTGGGACAGCACTAATATTAAATGTGGATTTTTTGAAGTTTTTCTGAAAATTTTTGGAACTTGTTTTTTCATACTTTTATTAAATTTCACATTTAATATACTGTATAAATATATTTAAATAATATATATTAATTGACAGGGCTCGGTGGTTGAGTGGTAGCGTTTTGCGCTTCCACGCCATGAGTCCGGGTTCTATTTCCGGGCTGGGCAAGGTCGACTCAACCTTTCATACCGACTGCAGTGAGTTGATAAATGATTACCAAGCTTGCTTGGGGACTTAAACACTGGGGTTCTCGCTTCAGACTGACCACCTGATTGGGACATCTGCTCATACACCTCAACGCCCAATGGTCCCGTATACTGGGATGGGCACAGTAGGCCCTGGCCCTCATGGGCTATTGCACCCTTGAGTTTGAGTACATTAATTAATACAGATTAATACATACGTTAATTTTTATGCATATTATTAATATATATATATATTAAAGTTATGCTATAATTTGCAACTCTTATTAATTTTTATTTTCATTCTTTTTATACTTTTGTTAAGTGCTACATTACAGCCATTCACATGATTTAAATCTGCATTAGGGTCCAGAATCTGGCAATAACTTATTTATTGAACTCAGATTTAGAGCGGGCTTTGCATTTGTAAGTGCAATTTTTAGGTAAGTTACCTCTATCTTGCAATGGATTTAGATATTCCTAACCATTATTTTCAATTGGTTTTTGCTCAGTATTATTTACATAAAGGAGGAAGGTTGGCTGGCCAAAAAACATGTTCAACCCCGATTTATATAAATTATTTTATATATTAGCTGTTCTAAGTCAGCAATGTTTATAACACTGCAGCATCCATTATATAATTTTTAATCTCGGTTACTCATATGTCCTTCATTGTGAGATTTTCCTACTGTCTATGTGTTTTTTGAAATGTAATTGTTGGATGTTATCTCTTGTTTGCAGAGAATAAACCTACATATATATATTTAATATAGAGTGTAAGGATGCCCCCCTTGGGTGCCCTTCACCTTGATTATCAGTGTGAGCTAGAGGTGTAGGAATAAATGAAGAACTAGAAGCTGACATTATCTTAATATGACTTTATTAAGATCTTAAACTTAAACCTTTAACAGGTTAGATAACAATAATATATGGGAGAGAATCTACGGTGGCTAAACACACAATATATATAATACCGAAATAGCGTAACCCGGATCACTAACAATAACTAACTCACCTAAGCTCAATTACAATGCTATCACAGATCCGAATATTAAATAGTCACACCTACCTTAATGTCGAATGAAGTAGCGATCAATCTGATCCTAGTTGAAGTTGCGGTTCATAGGAGTGCAATGGTATGCACCTTGACCTAAGGGCTCTCTGTCACTGGTAACTTCTGTTGGCTGTCACTTAACCTTTCAAAAACTCTTCACACTTGAATCGCGGACTATCATATAACACATTCCCCCAATTGCCACACCACTTACTCTAACTTCTGATATTTAAAAGCTTTCTAATTTGCATCTTTCCTTCACGCTTCCTTTCTTGGGTTTGGTTGGACAAAAGTTGCCATTAATTCTGGCCCCAAAGAACCCAAAGGACATATTAATGAAAAGACGCGTGAGCCCGTCACAAGAGTCATAAATATATTTTAGCTAGTAAAAATGTTCAAAATTCTTCTATTAAACTTTTTTCTAACTCCCTCCCCCCACGCATGTTTGTGTGTGTGCGAATTTACCAAATGTCGTGACATGCTTCCAATAATGGAAAACCGTTTTCAAACATGAATAGAAAACGAATATTGCATTTGGCAACATATTTTGATTTAGCAACTTTTAAGAACGGGATATTCGGAAATCAACTAGAAAAGGAAGGGGGAGGGATTGCGGGAGGTTTGTAGATGAAAATTCCTTTTTTGAACAACTTGATCTACAGACTAGCATGAATAAAAGTGTAAAAGTTTAAAACCTTTTTTACTTACCGATAGGTGTACTGGAAAGTCTACTGGTGTAAGTGCTTTTCCCATCTTTTTTGTTGAGTCCAAATCTAGATAATAATCTTGACTGAAAATGTAAGGATGAAATTGTGTAAATCAAAGGATTTGTAGCAGAATTCAGAGGTAGTACAAAGATGGCTGTCCAAGAATATGCTTCTCCTATATAATAAATAAAAGTTCATATACGAAAATGTTGATTCATAATTAATTAAAATCAAAAATAATTTATTTTAAAGGAAAATCCAGAATGATGTTTAGGAAATAAGTCGAACCTCTATATTACGAATTTTTCTACATTGCGAACTTTTTCTGGAAACTTGAACATTTTACAATTTTCTTCGTAAAATAACCTCTCTATAGCGAAGTGCATTTTCTATAGAACGAACTTTTCCTTTTGTGATTCAATTTTTTTTCTCCCAATTTTTAAAGTATTTCTGAACATTTCAATTTATTCTCTCTTTAACACATTTTATGTTGGTCATAAATCTTAAACTGGTTTTGTTAGATCCTAACTCACCGAGAACAATCGAGTTCTGGACGTTTCATTCAAGAAGTGCAACCCTTAACCCCCATTGTCCAGTTCACCAGAAACATCTTCGATATCCCCTTTCATCCTTAGTGGAGCTGTCCCGTATTCCCGTGTTCTAGTTATAAAATAATGTATGTGTAATATTACATGTATGCTTTAAATTAGAGAGAAAATGTCCTTAAAATTCATTAATTTTAATATAAAATTATTTCTTTAGTATTGAAAATACAGTGTATTCTTCGACATTCTTTTTTCTTGTTTTCCTTGCAGTCTTTCTTTCTTTTTTGATGGGTAAGATGTATAAAATAAACATATATTGATTTTAAAAAAGATGTGAAAAATTACTTTTTTTAACATATAGTGTTCATGAATTTAAAATTTTTTTAATGGGGTTTATGAAGTATATTAAAA
Source organism: Trichonephila inaurata madagascariensis (assembly GCA_019973955.1). NCBI lineage: Eukaryota > Metazoa > Arthropoda > Arachnida > Araneae > Nephilidae > Trichonephila > Trichonephila inaurata. The sequence goes on along the minus strand of BMAV01015728.1, from coordinate 433,263 downwards.
GATGAACCTCTATGTAACGAATTTTTTCCCTGGATTTAGAGACTTCGTTATATACTGTATATATATACACTCTATAACCAAAAAAATTCACTCATCAAGAAGTTGCCCGATTGTAATGAAAATTCCTGTTTTTGAGTAATTACACTTACTGATTTGAAATTTTTTAAGCATGTTTCTTTTAACGAATGGAGATCCACTAAGAATGGATTTTACAGAAATCGATTCCAAAGGTTAGGGGGTTAAGGGGGCGTGTAGACAAAAATACATTGTAATCGTCACCCCATGACATTCATTAATGTGTGAGGGTTGGAAGGAAGATTAGCCATATTCAAAATAACTTCTATTTATTCACAACTCTGAACAACAACACAAATTCCATAACCCAGGTTAAGAAATGCACCAATTACTAAATATGGAAAGCAATATATATAGTGAGGTAGACCAGATACCGGAAGACTTAAATAATCGGATTACTTACGTCCCGGCAATACACTTTCTAATTCCAAGTGACCTAATCCAATTTAATTCTTAATTGACCAAATAGTCAATCTTAATTTTACACAAATAAGATCCAAGGTACTCAAGCCTCACTTCACGTTTAATCAATCACTGCTATACGTTAGCAGTCTAACCTCTCTCCCTCTATTTCTTAAGTTTAACATTTATATACAAGTCTTAATTTACATAATTATATCTTCTTCGGAGGAGGAAGGTTTATAATAGAATAATTTTTAAAGACACAATATTCCTCAAGAGGATTATTAGTGGAAGGAACGCAGATTCAACAACATCCATTTTTTAACTGTTAGACCTACACACTTTAAATTTGTTAAGCATGTTTTTTTGTTGCTAATGAAGCCCAGTGGCTGAGTGGTTAGTGCATCCCGCTTTCACACCACAGTGACCGATATAGCCGAGTGGTCAAGGTATCGGATCGTGGCTGGCCTTGTCACGAGTTAGAGCCCAGTACCACTAAGGACTACCCTGTAGGGGAGCGATGCACGTTAAATCTGTCGAGAGATCAAACGTCCTCCCGTTGGAGTGGTGGGGGTAGATAGAAGAGGAGAGTGATAGCTCAGGTGTCGTCCACGTCACTTGACCATGGTTCAGAATTACAAGGTCCGTTGACAAAAGCCCTCGTGTAGCTGATCAGTGCGACGTTAATATTCACTCACTCCACACTACAGGTCTGAGGTTCAAACCCGGGCTGGGCAAGGCTGACTCCCTTTCATCCCTTCAATGGGTCGATAAAATGAGTACCAAGCTTGCTTGAGAACTTAACACTGGGGGGGGGGGGG
>BMAV01015728.1:410286-431865 GCA_019973955.1 Trichonephila inaurata madagascariensis | reverse complement strand
GTCGCGTATACTGAGTTGGGTATTTAGGCCTTGTCCCTCATGGGATGTCGCGCCACTGAGTTAAGTTAAAGATCTGCTAATGGATCTCCTACGGAAATGGATCTCCTACGGAAATGGATCTCCATGGGGAATTATGGTGGTGTATGATTGAAAAAGGGACTTTTTTGGACTATTGAAACTGCAGACTTGAGGTCTTACAGGTGAGTTTCTTTTGTTCGCTAGAAATACGCTAAAAACCAGTATTGCAAGAATGGAATTCGGAGGGAAGCTGTGAGAGTGTAAAAATAAATAGACTTCATTCTTAGAAATTCAAGTCCTTTTTAAATCAAGAAGTGATGGTTATAAAAATGTTTTCAATACATGTAAATTATTAAGGGTATGACTCATATACCTGTTAATCTATTAAAATCTGTTTATAATTGTGAGAGGCTCACGCCTCTCTCCTAATCTATTTTATTTCAACACTAAGAACAGACACAATTTCAAGTAATAATATTAAGAAAATATCTCAATGAAAACCGTGAAAGTGGAACAACGACAGTAACACGTGAGCGATTAGGCGACTAACAAACTGGATCCTTATCTTAATTAAGGATGTAACCTATTATCCGATTTAATCTAATCTTATTTCATTCTTAGTGAACAATCATCACTTAAAGGTTTCCTTCTAACAAGAATTAGTTCACTCTAATTCTAATATTTTACTTTTAGTAGCAATCTCACGAGTCTCGAGTATATCTTCTCGCTCCTTCTCTCTCTCTAGCTAGAAAACCTCGTCTATTCATAGTAAGTTAATTTACATATCACAATTCTCTTTTTCCGAAGGACTGGTTGTGAATAACGCGAAATGATAGCCCAAACGTTTCCCAAGAGGATTAAGGTATCCGACTACGTTCGGAACCATGATTTTAAAAAAGCGCATAAATGGATAATTTTCATGATATTTAGTGTCTATTAGATTAGAATGCATGTATAAAAAGGTTTTAAGAGCATTATGTGAGAAAAGAAACTTATTTAAATACAATATTTTTTGCAAAAAATTAACTTAGAATATTCTTTTTTCAAAACGTTCTCCGTTTATAAAAAATGCTTCTATAGTAATAATATTTTGCTGATATAAAGTAAAGATTTTTCTAGAGAGTCTGAACTAGGATTTTGGAAAAATTCACATTATTTTCAGAGTTACAACGATTTAAAATAATTATCGGCGTTTATTTCTTAAAATTTCTCCCCTCTGTTGTCGTAAAAACATGGATAAACTCACTTCTAAGTTATATATTTCAAAAATTCTAGTTCAGCCTCTGCACAAGAGGTCTGAGCTATATACAGGCAAAATATTATTATAATAGAAGCATTTTTCACAAAAGGAGAATGCTTTGAAAATGGGTTATTCTATGTTCTTTTTTTGTCAAAATATTTTACTTCAATAATTTTTTATTGTAATAATATTCTTAAAACAATTTTATACACGTATTCTAATCTAAGCGACACTAAATATAATAAATATTATCCATTTATACGCTTTTGCAAAATCACGGTTCCGAACGTAGTCGGATACCTTAAAGTCGATTATTTATCAGGTATACTCGTGATGAAACTCTACTATTTACTATATAATACAGAAAGGCAGGGCTTTCTGATTTAGTCACGTTCATGACACCCCAGACACGAGTCCACAACTATGACCAATAAGATGCCTTGCTCTAAGAATATTTTACAAATTAAGTAGCTTAAAAATTTGATTTTATTTTTAAATTCCACAGGGCTTCGTGATTAGATCTATTTGCCTCTTACCACTTATTATTATTATACCAATATCACTTACAAGGAAGCATACTTTTGTAATGAACTCTTTTAATGCAGAAAATCTAGTATGTGGAAATGATTTAAAATAAGTATTATCTATTTTTTTAAAATCAATATTGGGCAAAATAAAGGGCCATTTTACCCTTTCCACTCTTCATTCCAAATTATAGAATAATAACAATAATATTTAGCTTTGCGTAACGCATAATATCAATTTAGGTACATTATTAAATGATAGGTGATAAAAATTGATAAAATTCGAAAATAAAATATCATTTAATTAAATAATACTTGAAAATTAAATATTTAAAAGTTAGGAAAGATAACTTACCTGGTATGTTCACACCAGACATAGCAAGCAAACCCATAACTATAATGGGAAACCAACACATTGAGTTCGTTAGGACAATCAGTGCCATCTGTCGTCCAATCTTATCGGACCTTGATTGTCGAGACATTAATCGACTCATATTTTGATAAGATTTTCTGATTGTAATGTACATATATAAATACGCCGTCACAATGATGATGAATGCCATGAAGTTCATGCAGAAAAAAATACCCACTGAATACTCCCAACCGGACGGTCTGTGATTGGTTATGTGTAACGCCAAACACACTCCGGAACGAGCGTAAAAACGACCTTGGAAATAAGGCTCCACTACTAATGGAATCGCTGCCATTATACCAGCTATAGCCCAAGATATACCTATAAGTTTATACGTAAAAGGTAAGCTGAATCTTTTCTGGGACAGGGGGAAACATAAACTAATAAGACGGTCTACCGTTATAAAAGCCAAGGTGAACACGGACACTTCACTGGATACTGTAGAAAGAAATCCACAGGCTTTGCAAAGAGTACTTCTTTTCCATTTATCAGAATTCTCGATATAGATACTTCTGTAGTAGACATCCACGCTGGCAATGATGATGAGGTAAACACCCATGAGGAAATCGGCGAATCCTAAGCTCAGAATGAGGGTGGAACTAATTGTAGCAGTAGAGTCTTTCGTTTTTAAACGCCAAATGATGACGAAAAGATTTCCCAACAAGGCGATAATGCCAAGAACCCAGAGGAAAGATCTTTGTACAGGACTGCTCATGAGATCTTCGCAAGACGATATCTCATCTGCTGGAGGAAGGCAGTTGTCTAGAGGAACTTGAGGTAGTGCCATGCAACAAAAGGTGTAAGAATCGCTGTATCTGCAAAAAATGTTCAAAATTAGCTGTCTTAAGAAATTCATATTGAATATAGAGATTGCAACATTTATATATATATATATATATTCAAAAGGACTAAAGGCCTTATCACACACGCATGTCTCGGAACAACTCGAGTCTCTATATAACAACCGTTTCAAGGAGTTGTGAGGGTGAAGGGTTGCCGTAAACCAAACGCTACGCTCTATCAGCCGCGTCCTATCTTCATATTGAAAAATTACTCACCGATTTTTCTGCTTCGGAAAATGGACTTTCAAAATTATTTCTTTTATTCCACTCGCGTTTTTGCTGACGGTCGTTTGCATAAAGGAAGCGTCATTCTGTTTAAAAGATTATACGACATTAAAATACTATACACCATTTTTGATGTGTTTGACGAAGCCATGACAGCCATTTTTACCGTCATCTTGAAACCCATTGTCTGGAATTTCAAGTTTCTTTCATTTCACTGGGAAAAAGTTATTCGAAGCCATTGATTGGCAAATGGGCAAAAATCGTTACAAAGGGTTGCTGAAAGAAAAATTGCTCTAAATACGTATACGTGCGGTAAGGCCTTAAGCCTCTAATAACACAAGTATTAATTTCATTAATACATACTTGGATTCGATCTAAATTTTGAAAGAGGAGCGTTCAATAATTTCGTAGACAAATTGTTTATGCAGAGGAAATGATCATGTTAAGAAATTTCACTATGCGGAGAGTTTAAGTATTTATAATGCAACTATTTAAGTATTTTAAACAGCGAAATTTAGAAGAAAAACATTTATATCGATTCTTATGTTGAAGGAATAGATAAGTACATGCATTATGGAGAAATTATTACGAATTAGAACTTAGAGACTTACAAGTATTCCAATGACTTGAGACCAGTAAAAAGATACGAGGTGAAGTCAACGATGTCATTTCCTTTCATGTCCCTAGAAAGATAAAATATCTTAAGGCAAAAATATATTGACTGAAAAACTCTGCAAAAAATATCTCAAAACCTATATTTTGCAAGTTTTTGACATTTTGAATTGCTAAAAATGTTAATTTATTTCCTGTGTCCCCACTTTTGTTTGAAAGAAAACCTTTTTAAATTTTTCTACGTCAGTTGGATGGAATAGTTGGTTTGGCGCTGGTCTTGGAGACCCGTTTGAGGATTCGACTCCGGCCCAAGTCGGTGGATTTTCAGGATGCAGAAAATCGACAGCATCTTTGTCGTATGATTGATTACACAGCATGTTAAAGATCCCTAGAGTGCCTGTTTTGCTTGGATGCTATCGGTAAAATTAAAATTCCGAGTACGATGTTGCATCGTCAGAGCTCAGGTGGCTCCCTCTGGGGAGGAAACTAGGCGTCAAAATTGCATTGCTGTTATTAGTATACACTGTTATGGTGCCACTCTTAAAAGAGATACCAGTTCTCAAGGAATGTACTAGGTCTGCAATGATAGAGTCTAGGTCTGCAATACTAATAATCCCCATTTTTTTTAAAAAAAATCTGTTTTTCTTTAAAATCTATCAGTTATTTTAAGATTATATACATTTAAATGCTCAGTGTTAATTTTTTTGTGAGTGCACGCTACAATGCCCTTCATAAGTATTTTTTTAAGTATGTCAAACATGTATAGACAATAATTGTCAGACATTAATGTTAATTCTATAAATAAGGTGGATTGCAGTTCTATGGAGAAGAAACTTATTAATTAGAGCCTACCTAAGCCAAAAATATGAAATAAGGAGGAAAATAATTAAAAAAAAATAATTTCCAACTTTAATTTTGCTACAAAGGGGTTAAATTTTTGAAAACATAGAAAGTTCTAATTTTGGTTAGACGCTTATGCACTCAAAATAAAATTATTTCCTAAAATATAATTAACTAATAGTGATGATTATTGATAAAAGGCCACACAGAGTAGTGAATAGTACAATGTACATGACAATATTTCACAACCTGGGCTCTTTTTCCCTTTGCCATCGAATGTGTCCAATCCAAGCTTATATCTATCTTTCGCTTTATCGTACTCTGTAATTTTGACAGTAGTAGCAAAAAAAAAAAAAAAAACCCCTCTTAAATGAACCTAATATATTTTCTTCCATGTAACTATGTAGTACTTGTCTTTTCATGGCAATAAATGCTAAAAAGTACTAAAATACTTGTTTTTCTCTAACAAAAACTACTTTAACTTCTTTACCGTAAAAAGCTCAAATAATAAAGTTTCATTCTCCTTGTATCAGAATTTAACATAAAAAATAATTTTTTTATTTTATTTCCACTTTCATCTATATACTAGAGAACACCTTTTCCGCATAGATAGATTTTGAAATTCTGAAATTTTTTTTTTAGATTCATGCCACAATGTAGATTGAATCGTGTCAGTATTGTAACTGAAAAATAGATTTAATATATTTTGCTGCCATATGTCTTAGAGCTTATGAATCTGTTATAACTTTAGTAGTTAATTTGGACAGTTTAAAATAAATATTGTTTCAAATACTTGATACTTTAATTCACAGTTATTGTATATATTGGGAATATCGAAATTTTCTATACTTATGCCTTTTACATCTAGAGTGACATTGTTGAGAAAATAAAAATTCTCAAAATTTCCTTCGACTTTGATTGTATCCTGATGTTTTTTTTTTTTTTTTTGAGGATTTTGCCTTTTTTATTATGACAGTCAGAAATCAAACACGCATAACGTACCTAAATATTTTACTACATAAAACGTGAAAATAAGTTAAGCTCAATAAAAAAAAATTGTTAAAAAATAATAAAATATTTCAAAAAGCTCATGACTTTGTATCAATTTATACTTACAAAACAGTAGCGGAATGAAGACCTGCAAAAGCACCACTTTCTATTTTGGCAATGTTGTTATTTTGTATATTTCTAAGAAGGTAAAAAGAATCAATTAATTGGTAAAAATAGAATTGTGTGCATGGATTAAAAACATTTTGTATACATACGTGCACGTAAATTTAAAAGAGTTTAATCTAAAAATATATACAGTAGTCCTAGTTATAATATTTTATTATTTACAATGAAATTTCTTTTGAATCTATCTTTATAATAGCGAATAATGTGTAAATAAAATGAGAAAACTATTTTGAATTCGCATAAAACATCCTTCTTACCACATGAATAATAACTATAAGTAGAAGAAAAATATGAAGAAGAATGTTATGTATATACTTACAATGCTTTTAAATGTGACATTCCATTAAAGGTGCTTTTTCTTAATGTATTTAAGGATATTCCAGTAAGATTTCTGAAAACATAATAAATATATTACTGAACGAATGTTGAAATAACGTGTGGTTGAGATTTTGATTGATTTCATGATAATTAACCTTTTCCCGGTTTTTCCTATACTAAGCTCGGGCAGGCGAAACGTACCATCCTCGCTCATCCCGAGTGCCGCTCGGGCACTGTGAAAATTTACACTATGCAATCGGTCTTTCCCCAATTATTTCACATGTGCTTTTTATGGTTTCGAAATGTTGAAAAGTATCAGTCGGTGGGATTTTTTGCAAAAAGAGGGCGTCCTTCTGCTGAGCACCTCCCCCCACTTAACGCTTGTCTGAAAGACACTTAGTTGATTACATTCCTCACAGGAAAAAAAAAAAAAAAAACTAATCCAACACTACAATGCACTTTTTTCTGCTCAAATGGAGACAGTGAAGGAATAAGTAAATGGAATAAGTAAGAAGAGAAACACAAAATTCTGCTGTCCAGATTATGATGTTTGGTTATAAGCAGTGCATGTTTTCGAATTTATCATATACGATCAAATTTTGATCAGAATTTCATAGTCACTTACGTAAATGCAACAGATGTAAATAAAATTTGTAATTCAAGATAAAAGCTAGGTATTCTAAGCTTTATATTTATTGTTAGAGGGAGTTGACTCCAAGCTCTAAAGATTTCTGCCTTACACAAAGCCAGCTTAACAGGTAAATTTTATTCAATTCTCTAAATAGATTTTTCAAAATTAATTTTTAGGAAATTTTGTAAAGGATTTGAAATTTTGAATGGAGCAATTATGTTTTAAAAGATATGTATATGTTTGAAAATAAGCATAAAAAAATAGATATTTTTTGATTCATAATCCAGAAATAAATGAATCTAGAAAGGGTTAATAAAAATTAAAAAAAAAACATTTAGAAATTTATCACTTTTACTTACAATGATGGTAGATTCGAGAGACCATAGAAAGCTTCCGATTCAATTTCCGTTATAGTGGGATTGTTTTCCAACAGACTACAAGAAAATATATGAATTTTTCGATATTAGGTATCGCATTAAAAATATCAAAAAATATTTATCTCGAAAATAAAAAAACTGAATACAATTCAATTTTTTTCTTTTGTTTACTCACAGTAATCGAACATTTTTAAGTCCTGCGAAAGCGAATGCTGAAATGATAGTCAACCTGTTGTGGCTCAAATCCCTAAATGCACAAATAAAAGAAAATAAGAATGAATGTTAATAGAAATATATATAATTAATACTATTCCATTACTACGTTTAATTAATACTTAATTTCGATAAATCAATTGAATGTTGATTATGTAGTTTAGAAATCAGTTATATTTTTTCAAGGGAATTAAAAAGGATTTGTATCGGAAAAAGAATAAGCATAAAATATATAACTTACAATTTGTAAAGATTTTTTAAGTGATTAAATCTCCTTGGAGGTAAAATTGTCAAATAGTTGTACTGCAGTATCCTGAAATAAAACAAGAAATTGAGCCAGAAAAAACCTAAAATTTATGCCTTTCATTTAATCATTATGGCTGTTAAGGAAAATAAGTTTTCCCTTTGAAAAACAAAGATGAATTGTAAGCCTTTTAATATTTGTATAAATGTTATCACAAACCAGTTAAAATTTAAAAAAAAAAATAGGCATGAATATAGAAAGATAAGTAAAGAAATAAGAAATGTAAATGTATTAGAATATAAAAAAAAATAAATTTATCTTACAATTCACCCAAAGTCCAGTAACTCGAAAAATCTGTCTTCGATAAGTCCAGTCGATTAAAACTGAAATCTCTAAAAGACGAAAAGATACATATGAGGGTAAAAAAATACGAGAACTTATAACTGGAATAAACTCTATTAATTTTCTTACATTCAAAAACTATAACATAAAAGCAAACACATATGAGCTAATTATATTTGACATTTATAATTCTGGAAACATAAAAATATACAAATTTCATTAATTACAGAAACAGAATAAAACCAAATCTAGTATCTAATTACATAAATAACTCATATGAATTATGAAAGTTTTTCGGATTATTTAATTAGAAAAAGGATTTTTTTTCTGTAGTTATCATAGTATTCTTTTTTACATTAATGTTTGCAACAAAACAACAAAAGATCGTTTGATTCATTTTTATTTAATATAAAATGAATTTTGATCTTTTAAAATTGACCGTTTAAAACTAGATAATTGTTAAAACTGACACCTCAAAAAAACTTTATTTCAACTGGAGAGATTCGTTGTTGCAAACGGCATTGTATAGTGCAGTAGAAACACTAAGAGTCCTTTAACACGAGTCAATTTGTGTCTCGCATATCAGAAGGAACAAACAATTAGGAGCTACTTTTGAATAAAAACCACTTAAGTCCCTTCACATGTTGTCAGCTGACACTCCCTAATGTGCCACTCTCCTACACTTTCAACTCTCTACTAGATGATACAACCCGAAGGATATTGAGGAAGCTACGCTCTTCACACGTTTCTACTTGTGTATTGAAAATGCAGAAAGCTTTTTATCGCGTCGTCTGACTAATTCAATTCCACCCTTGAATCCGGCACTCTCTTTTTTACTGTGTCAGTTCCTTTTCAGTCAACTTGGAGTCCACGTGTGAAAGGAATTCTTTTCCCTCTTCACACTAAAAAGAATAGTGGTGACGAAAAATGAGTTAACCGGCACAAAGTTGCATCGTGTGAATAGAATTCGGGGTAGTAAAAAACTCTCTTGAATTCAAGATTTTTTGAAATATATAATTTGTTTCTTTCAGTTTACATTCTTTTAAATTCAATGAAAGTTTATACAAGTAATGAGATATTGAACTAATTTTTAAGTTAATCCGTAATTAATTACTTAACAAAACATATTTATGTATAAAGGGCAATTAAAAGCCTCCCGTCTCATTTTGGGTTGTCTCTAAAAGAGTAATTTATAAATACCTTGAAAATTTTTATAAAGGGAAAACAAACAAATTCACAATTTATATATGTATAAAGAAAGAAAATAAATTTAACGATTTTAAGCACACTGATTATTTTCATTGTAGCAATAAGTGTAGACTCTCATGTGCAACTATTGGTTAGTCAATGTTTCATATGTCTAATTAAAGATAAATTAAAATATAAGTATATTTACAAATTTATGTACCATTGATAAATAATGATAACCTAGATTGCTTCTATTTTTCCATTATTTAAATAACATCTATAAGCAAAGTTTATAATTCATTTATGAATAAATTCTACTTTCTTCCTATTTTGGAAAAAGAACTTTTTAATACAAGACGAAACTTATTTTGTATTATTATTATTAAATTTCTTAGAGTTTGTTGCATATTTACTATTAGTTGAATGTGAAAAATTAATAAATTGATCGGAGTGAAAAATTCTCAGGGCTGTACAAACTTTCATCTGAATTTTCGCAAAAGGATAATTAATTTATTTCTTTTTGAAAATATCAAAACACAGCCTGAGAGGGAAGTTGTGCACTTACAATTTTCGGACCTCCTGAGGTATGTTGTCGGGAAGCATTGAAGCATTTTGCCGCATACAAGACACGAAGAGTCCGACACACATACAATGTTCTGGACAACTTAGATCTAAAAAAAAATATTGGAAGTAAACATGTCTTGCCGGGGATATAGAAAAATAAATGTAAGGTAGGTCTCTCTCTCTCTATATATATATAAATATATATATATAAATACACTACTGGTTACACAAAATGCAACACCTAGAAAAACCAGAGATATCACAGTGGAATTTATTTGGAAGATAGCATATCGTACAAAGGCCAAATGATTAAAATCATAACCTCTTGTGAAGTGTGGATGATGACAAAATCAGTAATTAGTGTAGCCACCAATGTTGGCTATAACCATTACCACACGCCTCAGCATAGAACAAAGAGGCGTTGGATGTATCTTTGGGGGTACAGAAGTCCATGCGCATTCCACACATTACCAAATTGATCTGGTGTAGCAACGATTGGGGTATCCCGTGCCAGTTGTGCTAGCATATACCACACGTTTTCAATTTCTATCTCATCGGGAGAACAATCAAGCCAAGGAATCAATTCAATCTGATGGGCAAAGAAGAACTGTTGAACATTGCGTGCCCTGTGAGGTTACGCATTCCTGTTGGAATATGGCTGATGGCAAGCGCTGAACGTATGGGTGGATCACGGGCTCCAATACCCCAGGGATGTAGCGCTGGCTGTTCAGTGTACCAGCTATGCGTACTAGAGGGGTGCGGCAGTAAAATCCAATACCACTCCAAACCATGATACCGGATGCAGGACCAGTGTGCGATGCATAGCACAACAGTTCAGCAGCCTCTCACCACGGTGTCTCCAAATTTGAATCCGAACATCATGTTGTTGCAGGCAGAAGCGAGATTCGTCAGTTAACACAATGTAGTTCTATTCCGTTGTCCATATCCGCCGTTTATCGCATCACTGGTGGCGCAAACGACAGTGGTAAAATAGGGGAAGGGTCAAGGGTAAATGAAGCAATGGACTCCTTACGGACTGCTGCAAACTGCGTCGAATGGTACGAACGGACACCGAATGGTGTGTAATAGACTGAATCTATTGTACTATGGTTCATTATGTGGCAACGTGATCCATCACTGACATGCGCACAATCCGCCCGTCATCATGAGCAGTGGTGCAATGAGGAAGGTGTGTTCCCCGTCGTACCGTCGTTTTCTCCTATATCCAGCGATGACATACCCGCATCACAATTGCTTGGTTTCGTCTAACACGTTGACCGATTTTTCTGAAGGATAATCCACTACTATTCTTTGCTACTACTCTTTCTCGATGGAATTCAGAAACTTGATCAATAGACGGCCGATGTCTTCCACGAAGCACAGGTAAACAGCTTATGCAAAAAAACAAACAATTACTCTACTTAAAATTGCTAATCTGTTCTCCCCCTATATACCGCATGCTTCCTTCATGGTGTTGCATTTTGTGTAGCCAGTAGTATATACATAAATATATATAGAGTTAAAAATAAATTCTAATTTACCACAAAGGAGCTCATCATCTCCATGAGGACAATTTCTAATTCCGTCGCATAGCTTATTGAGAGGCAAGCAGGAACTTTTATTGTAACACTTGTATTGACCAGGACAGCTGTAAGCATCTGGAACAAATCGTATAAAATGAATCGCTTGTAAAAATAATAATTACAAAAAGTAATTATTAAACAATAATTTTCCTAAATTAAAATGGAAAATAAGTTTACTTAATCCAGTGCTTCTCAAACTTTCAATACTTGCGACCCAATATTCAATCACAATTTTCGTCAAGCCCTCCTCCGTACAATAACGATGTATTGAACTCGATAACACGAGACTTTGATGCTAAAGCTACAATATGACTTTAAACTTTTCGCCACCGGCGTATATAAACATCTCGCTCAGCCAGTGGGTAAATTTCCCCGGACGTATATATACGTCTTTCCAAAATATGTTCACACTACTATCCATAAAATTATTCCGAAGACTAAGGAATGCAATAAAATGACCTTAACATTGTTTGAGAGGATTTTCTTTATATATATATATATATATATATTCTCTTTCTCCCTCCCCCAAAATAGACCACATATGCGTGCAACACGGTGGCGTTGAGGCGTAACTTTTATTCTGCAGCTAAGGAATTAAGTATAAGCCGTACAAATAATTCAGATAAGTGTTAATTTTTGCATATAATTTTATGTATGACCAACCGCGGTGTGGTCACTGGTAATTATTAAACTTGTTCTTAACTTAGTATTGTTAAGATAATTATAAAGTTCATTGTGCAGTACTGATACATTTATAAGTGTATTATATCTGTGTAAATGGTTTTTTTTTTCATTATGACAGAATGTATTTTGTTTGTTGTACTTTCAAAAAATTAATAATTTTTTTGAAATAATCTTTTGTTTTCGATTTTTCAATATGCTTGCACCCCTCTTCTAGAGTTAACCCCCCCTAGGGGGGCGCACCCCACAGTTTGAGAAGCGCTGATTTAATCACATTTAAAATAATTTTGTAACGAAACTAAAATAAAAAAAAGTAGGCATTTAAAATATAAATTATAAAATAATGTAACTTAATTAACTTTACTTTAATTAAAACAAGAAAAAAAAAGTAAAAATTTTTTCACTTGAATTATCTTTTACCTGCACTTAAAATTTACTATTTATTAAAATAAAAGAGAGACACTATAACTCATATACAGCGAATTTTTTCTAAATTGGCGAAAGAATAAAAAGCAATCTTATTGTATATTTTTCCTTTTAGAATAATTTGACTAACATTCATTTACGAATTATCCACAACTTTATCTACATAAAATGGAAAAGACAGGTTCTTATAAATGTTTTTGTAATTTAAACTGAGGTAGTTAAAAATATCTATTATTTAAAAAAGTACTTTGGCCATTAAAAATGTTGAGATATTGAATTAATGCAAATTATTAAAAAATTACTTTTCATATGCTCTTTTGATTATTTAATCTGATTGAAAAAAAATGTAAGTTAAAAAAACAATTTCAAGGGAGCGAAGTTAGGTAAAATATTCCTTACATCTTTATCATAAATTAAAGAGCTGAAACTTGTATAAAAGAAACATTTTCGTTAAATTAAAATTTATTGGGTGAAATCAGGAACCAGAACTATTAAGCTAGAGAAAAAATAAGATGGTCGTCTTTTGGAAGGCAAATCTTTCAGACATAACAAGAAAATAATCAAACACTGTTAATTTATACAGTTATGTACAAAGAACTTTATAAATGAAATCATATATTCCAGGGGGGGGGGGGATAAAAAATAACCAGAATTTATTTTTGACATTTTTTGTTTATTTTGTATTTTTATTGAACTCTACATTAGTCCCCTTCTCAAAGTATTGTCCATGTGTATTAATGTGCTTATCCCAACACTTTTACTACTGTTTAAAACAGTTCTGGAACCCTTGAGACAGAATAATAATTAAAGCTGTTAGGATATTTTCTTTGACTTCATCCACATCACTGAATCCATTTTCTTCCAGACTTCTTATCCGTGGAAACAAAAAAGTCCGATAGAACCAGATCAGATGAGTAAGGTGGATGAGGTACAAGCACCATGTTTCTGTTTGTCAAAAACTATCGAATCATCGAATCTGTGTGGGATGGAACATTGTCATGAATGTGCTCCATGGCACGTTTGTTTAATCAGAAATTTCGTCCATGGTCTTTCGACGATTTTCATTAATTGCACATTTGATTTTGGCAGTGCTTTCGTCCCTCTTTCCCTTTAGAAGGACGCTCTGGGAGTGGCATGCTTTCAGCTGACAAATTGCCAGATTTGAACGAACGGGAAAAACCATTCGTAGACCTGTGATTTTTTTTCCAAAACATCGCCATTAAAAGTTTGTCGAAGGATTCCAACGGTCTCGGTTGCAGTTTTCCCAACAGAAAACAAAATTTCGCACACAATCTTTGTTCTTCGTGGTCGGTCACTTCACTTATAGCCAAAGGGTTGAATCATGAACGCACACAAAAGAGCACCACAAGCAATTCACTTAACTCAGACTTCCAACATCGGCCACGAGAGATCCCCAACTAACACCACCTAACATGGCAACTCATAACTATAAAGAATGCGCACACAGCAGTTCGATTCCAGTTATTCTTTGGTTCCACGTGGTATTAATCAGGGTGATTCTCTACCAGACCGACAAACTTGCTGGTTGTCTAGGGAATACAGAGACGATTCGGAAGCATAGGGAAAGCAATGCCGTAGTTGCGAGCTATGGTACAAAAAAGCAGAGAGAAATAACTGAAACAGCAACACATTAATGGTGCAAAAAATACTTTATTGAAAAGTTTGTGGTTTCCAATCCATTGGGGATACCCTTTCTCCACTATTCACGTGACCTATGTCTGAGGGAAGGAAAGAAGAACCACTAAATTCTGCCATACTAAAATCAGTTTATTATGATCTTAGTTTATATACAATACAACAACAATACTGTCGCCCAACCGGTCTAGTGGTTAGCGACGCTGACTGCGGTGCCGTAGGGACTGGGTTCGAATCCCGGAGAAGACGTGGATGTTTGTAAATGTATACTGCCTTTGCGGCATGGGGGTACTCTAAATAGCCGTCGAGCCGCAAGTCCTCTCGTGAGGTTGGTGGAAAGGGTAGAGAGGTGGGAGGCCCTGACCACCCCAGGTATCCATCTTCAAAATTGGGGTGGAAACGAGCCAAATTGTACTGTCACCTATATGGTGCTCAAAGCTACGGCTAACGACAGGCGTCACTTAGCCCTTTACCATGATGAATTTCGTGGGCATCGATCTGCCCTTTTCCGATCAAGTGGCATCAGTAACGACAACAACAACACAACAATACTAGTCTAAGAGGATGATGATCAAAAGTTAGTTGACGCAACACGTATTACTGATAAAAATAGCGCAATTAACACTTAATAATCTATCTTTATTGATTAATTTCTATCCTAATAGTAACCTCTCTATCCTTGAAGTTTAATTGAATAAGCTTACAGAGCTAATTTCTTGCACGCACAGCTCTGGTCCGTAAATCTTCAAGCTAACTTTTAATCTGACTTGCTCTGGCTAAGGCAATGCTCCTCTTGTCTCGGATCCATTCGCAATTCAACTAGACTGGCACTACTAGACGACACACCGAATTAAGACTCTTCTTCTAGAACCTTATCTCCCTTCACTTAGTTTGCTCAGAGCTTCACTTAGCGATCACTTCTAGCATTACTTCTCCACTTATCAATCATCGCGAATGCTAACATTCCAATATATATAAATCCTAATTTGCATAAACACGTTCTCTTCTTGAGTTGGTTGGAAAGAATTGCCATTCTGGCCCCAAGGAAATCCCAAGAGGACAATAAGTGGAAGTCGTGATAAAGCCCCGTCACAAGTTGTACTATAGCAGGTGTTGGAAATTACGACCAGAAATCGTCTAGCTGGCCTGGTATGGTTAGAAGTCAAAAATGGCGACTTTCAGCAAAATCGGTGTTCCCGAAGCCTTCCATTCAGCGTCATCTACCAAAGAGCTGTTGAAGTACAACCTTTTCATAAAATATTTTATGGTCCATTAATGTGTTACGTTTTCTATTCTTTTTCTCTGCTTCTTTGCACCTTAGCTTGCAACTACGGCATTTGCGACCCCGCATTCCTATGTAATTCCGAGTCGTCTCTGTACACCTTACACACCCTTCAAGCTTGTCGGTATGGTAGCGAATCACCCTGTATATTATATTTCTCTTAATAACAAAAGTGCTGTTCCAAATTTGCTAAGTTAAGGTGTCCGACTACGTTCGGAGCCGTGATTTTGCAAAAGCGTATAAATGGATAATATTTATGATATTTAGTGTCACTTAGATTAGAAAATGTATATGAAATTGTTTTAAGAAAAGTATTACAATAAAAATTATTTAAGTACAATATTTTGACAAAAAATGAACAAATTCCAAAATATTCTCCTTTTGTGAAAAATTCTTTTATTATAATAATATTTTGCCTGTATATAGCTCAGACCTCTGTACAGAGGTTCAACTAGAATTTTTGAAATATATAACTTAGAAGTGGGTTTATCCATGTTTTACGACAACAGAGGGTAGAAATTTTAAGAAAAAAAACGCCGATAATTATTTCAAATAGTTGTAACTCTGAAACTAATGTGAAGTTTTCAAAAATCATAGTTGAGCCTCTGTACAGAGGTCTGAGCTATATACAGGCAAAATATTAATACAATAGAAACATTTTTTACAAAAGGAGAGCATTTGGAAACAAGGTTATTCTAAATTAATTTTTTGCCAAAATATTGTATTTAAATAATGTTTTTGTCATAATGTCCTTAAAACAATTTTATACATGTATTCCAATCTAAGTGGCACTAAATATCATGAAAATTATCCACTTGTGCGCTTTTTTAAAATCATGGTTTCGAACCTAGTCGGATACCTTAATAAGAATTGTTAGAGAATCCAAGAAAACTCCAAAATTTTTCTTAAAATGAGTTCAATGTAATCTTTATTATAAGCTTTTTAACTTACCGCATTCCTCTTCATCACCTCCTCCAATGCAATCCCACTTTCCATCACAGACATAAATGGTTGGTATGCAGTAGGATTCAGGACATTTAACGTAATCTTCTGGGCAAACAAAATTTTCTGAGAGATAAAAGATTATTTATATCGCTTAATATTAATTTAAACATCTAGAGAGGAAACAAAAGATTCAAAATTAGCAATATTGATTACATTTAAGAAAAATTACGAAAAATTTAAATTCAAAAATTTATTAATTTTAAGTAATTCTCAATCAGTTTTAAGTAAACTCTAGTTCATACATTCGATATTCCATTTCATTCAAAGAAGTTATAAATAAATAATATATAAGATATAGAAGACATGATTACATATTTACTAAATTATACTATGTATTTTTATGGCATTCAATAAAAAAATATTATAATAGATAGAAACCGATTGTAATGACTCGAGAAACTACTGTTCTTCGGCTTCAATATTTCTTTTATTTTTATTTCAACATCCAGGGTAATTGAGGCTATTTATAATGCATTATTAATAAAGCTATTTACATGAAAGTAATATTACATGAGCACACGCTACGTAAATATAAAACACATTTGTTTTCTTACAGTAAAATGTATTTACATTAAGAAATTAACTAAAATTCTGTTGCCAAGTTCAATGTGAATAAACAAACGCAAAGCAAAATATTTAATAATAGGAAACAGGAAATGTGGAACTTATTAGGAATGGCAACGTAAATAATACTTTACTAAAAATACATGAATATTGTTTGGGAACGAAGCCAATTCTATAGGATGGCTTCTCTAGAAAAAATCTTTATTTCAGTTTAAAAGAGATATTTAGTAATGTTTTATGTAATAATAATTTGATAAACATATATCTAAAGTAAAAAAAAATTTTTTTTTGTTTGTCTAAAAAAATTTTTTTGTTTGCTTTCACTAAAATTTTTAAGCAAATCATTATTGAAAGAGTCACTTTCAAAGAATTTCAGACATCATTACAAAAAACATTAAAAAGTTTTTGAATACATAATATTAGAATGTGTTCTGCTTGAAACAAAGACATTTAACAATTGTTTTCAACACCAAAACTTATTTTGCGTCAATTTTAAACATCAAAAAGTCATTATAAAAAGCGAAAAGAATGCAATTTACCACAGAAAGGTCTTACAAAACTCTTCTTTATTAAATATATCTCCAAATGCTTTAGAGATCTAAATAACTCCTCCCCAAACTGATTTCTCGTGCTCTAATAGATTATTGTGATAAGCATTTGTGTGGTTCTGAAATATAATATTTTTTACTACAAGTAATGACCAGTGCGGTAACTTGGAAAAATATCACTTTTAAGAAGTTTTACCATTAAATAAAATGTGAGTTTCTATAATGATAGTTTTTACACCAAAATTCCCGTTCTGAGCATTACGGTTTTGTTGTAGTAAATGACAGAAGAAGTTTTGAGAAACAATTACTTTAAACTGCATGTTTTACGATAATTTATTTGTAGTTTTTCGAATATAATGTTTCACAATAAATCGGTAACTACATTACTTAAGCGAAACAGCATCTGGAATTCAACATATATAACACTTTTGATTAAATACATACTATATCTTTCTATAACATCCTGTTTCAAAATAGAGTTCAGGTTTGATTTCGATATCAAAATGAAAGCTTGGAAATACTCTTCAAAAATTTGCGACATCAAAATGGACGAAACAGCATTAGTATTGAAAAAAATTAATTCAGAAGAATTCGGCCTGACAAAAATATCTTGCAAGCAATCACGAGCCCTTACATGCGCTCTAATGATATGCGGTATTCCTATAACCACGTGCAGTAATGCGCCCACGAATATTTGTAGATATGCCTTTTTAACTTGCTGCATTTTCACATTTTTTAACACCTGTGCTTGTTTAACAGTCCAATTTTCAAACTTCTATGCATTTACTCTGGTGACCAAAATTGCAGCTCTGGTATCTTGGTGGAGTATGTATCGCAAGAAGAAAAACTACAAGGAACTTTTGCAATTCCTTAGCACACTGAAAAAGAAAACAAAAGACAGAAGCAAGAGTAATCTCAGTATATATTCGATTATGGGTTTCTTTGTTTTTTTGTTTGCCATCTTCTCTCCTCCTATTGGAACGCTAATAATGAGAATAAAAGGGACAAGCTTCAGGTCAGTTCCAACATGCCACGAGTTCTGGATTGATATGTCTGCAGACGGAATCTTGACGTATAATTTTTTCCT
The DNA here is from genome assembly GCA_019973955.1 of Trichonephila inaurata madagascariensis. NCBI lineage: Eukaryota > Metazoa > Arthropoda > Arachnida > Araneae > Nephilidae > Trichonephila > Trichonephila inaurata. Next base: position 413,267 of record BMAV01015728.1, on the reverse strand, counting down.
GCAAGTGACTCGGCAATTCAGTAATTGGGGCGTACCATTTTCTGCAACTTTGTTCTACAGCTTTTACTGCAGTGAACTGGCGAATCGCATCGAAGCATTTCAGAAAATTCTTGAACAAAAACATAGCTTTCCCACCTCTACGATAGTCAAAAGTTATGCCATAATTGTCAAAGCCATCTTAGAACTAGAAGACTCGTTGTCGTTCAGTGTGCTGTTCGTGCTGTTTACAAATTTTGCCGAAGCCTTCAGATCTTTCACGTTGTTGTTCTCGATTTTGGAAACGGAGCGGGCCATATTTGCAATATTATACTTCTTACAAACGGCTTTTTTGTTTATGCTTTTGATTTATTCTGCTGACAGAGTGCAAAGGCGTTTCCATTCGGTACGCAAACTAGTACTGGCATTTGATGTTCAAGAGGATAAAAACATTCATGAAAATTTTCGTCGGAATTTGAAAATCGTTGAGGATCGAGAATTAGTAAAACTAACTGCCTGGGGGATGGTTGAAATTAAAAGAACTTTATTTCTTACCGCGGTGGCTTCGTTGATCACTTACGGCGTTCTTCTGACTCAGTTGAGCTCTGAGAGTGCTAAGAAAATACATGGCTAACTTTTTATTTTTGGTGAGATTTCTGTTAATGGCTTTCTCTTTAAAGAAAATCTTATGATTTATTATTTGTTAATGCCTTTTCTGAAGATGCAGTTATTTTCTGACTGCGATGAACTATGAATTTTTAGATTCTGAAGATATTGTTAAAATGTATGGTATAATCATATATATATATATATGACGAAGGTTCTTTGCTGTTGTGAAGTGAACTATTTTTAATATTCAAACTCGTAAGCTGTCATAAACATGCAAGCATCAAAATCGATTATGATCATATCCCTAATCCAATGTTGGCACTTGAATAATATAACACTCATCTCACGTTTTATATTTGTTTATTCGAATAAAAAAAAATTTGACAGATCGTTTTTTCATCAATAAATTTTGGGACAAATACATTAAAAACAAATTAAATAAGATTTTAATTATTTTATTTTATCATTTAAATATATGTACAATAATAAATTATTATTAATTTATAATTTCTTTTATTAGTAAATTGAGTAAAAGATAGATGATCAGTAATCCATGTCATCTCAAATTTATGCCAAATTGAAGTTTAAATAAGTTGTTAACAAAGAGTACACATATATGAAAAATACTTACAATAAAAAATAATCTCTCCTATTAATATTTAATTTAAAGGTACAAATGTAAAAAGAAACACGAGTTAATTTTGTTTATTGTGTTTCGCGATGACATACAGCTTATATCAAAATAAATTAAGTTGTAAGCGCATGCTAAGGAAGTATCCAATTGTTTGAATGTACTATGTTTCATTTTAAGACATTTTTTCTCACATGTGGACGCTAAGTAGTTCATTTTTTCGTGCACATTCATGGGGGGATTTGTTTATTTTATCCACTTTCTGTAAAGGGCAATGTTTAAATAACTATGCATTCTTATATATTTACATATGAGTACATACGATTTAATTGTCAATTAGTCAATTATTTAAAAAAATTCATATGTAAATTACTTTTATAGATTATATTTATATAATATATATATGTTTATATGTGGTACTTGTGACGTACTACTGCAACAATGCCAACGTTCAAGGTAACTCGCCGAGTTGGCAACTCTGATTTCCTATGTGTCGTACACGCTGAATTGGCAACCATGTGCTTCCTTTCATATAATGTCGCCAATAGCATTGCGATAATTCGTAAGTACCTTTTATATAACTTATATAACGCCGTATACAAAGTAAGGCTAGGAAAACTTATGCCCTAAGAGCCGTTTACTTTTCTTAAAATTCTCCTAGCAAATAAAAGGAGAGAGTTCGTACTCTTTCACAATTAATGCTTTTATTTTCTCGTGACCTCTTAGTGGTCATCACCAATATAAACACACACGCACACGCACACGCGCGCGCGGCAACCTAAAAGGTTTTCAATTCAAAACCAATCGAGAGTCGCCGAACCAAGCAGGATTTCTGACTATGGCCGAAAAAAACCGAATTAGTGTCATACATACTAACCTGACACTTTATTTAAATTCACACGTCAGCAAAAAACACCTAAGGAAGTTATCTTTAAAAATAGTGTTAAATAACTATTATCAAAAGGGATAAATTACACAATAAAATCTACAATAATTCAATTTTCTGGTTTCATGTTACAGAGATATAGCAAACTTACCACACTGTCTCAAATGTGTAACATCTCTACATCCTAACTGATTACCATAGGGATCAAATTCATAACGGCATTTGTAGATATTGGAAACGTAATGGCCTGTGTTGCATTTCATAAATCTTGTAGAATTCGTGCACTTTTCTGTTGATTCAATGGCTATGAAACAAAATGGTTTTATTAAGCATCTTTATTATTTATATATATCATAAATTAAGAAACAACTTTAACAATGTTTAGTCAGTTTTTATTGCTGCCAACCTTCATTTAATGAAAAAAAAAGTTTTTACTTATTATATATTCGGCCACGCATGCTCACACATGAAACTAGATTCACGTAATATTTGTAAGATATAGATTTAGTAAGAAAAAAAATTGTGTCCTCATTATATATATAAAATTTCTTCTTAAGAATTGGATTTCGCAGAAAGAGATAATATATTAGTTTTAAAATTATTAATTTTTACGAATCGATATCTTACTCTAGAGATTGTGGAAAATGAACCATGCATTTGCCAGACACAATAAAACTGTTTTAACTTCCTTATTAGATACTTTTTAAAATTTTCATTGAGATTTCCTTAAAGGATCTATAGTTCAAACAGGTGACTTTTCAATCATGAAATCCGTGCTCTATCTTGACATCTTATCAAGGGAGGGAATGACATGGGAAATAAGTAATGTGGACACTTGTAAATATAAACAAATTGTTTTTGAATTGCAAAATAACATAG